>BMAW01098781.1:18135-68455 GCA_019974015.1 Nephila pilipes | reverse complement strand
TTATTAATATATGGTTTATTACTTTCATGAGTCTAATGTTGGAGATATGTGGTGCATTTCTCCAACATTTCAATGAGAACGTCTTATAACGTATTTTTATATTACACTAGGTCATTATTCTTTTTCAGATATATTGTTAGGTACTCATGATTAGTAAATATCCACGCTTCAAGTATTTTAATTTTCAACTATTCTTACAGTTATCACTACTAACATCATAAGAACATACCTTATAATTTGTTTTTGTAACATTTAATTAGCATACCAATTTTTAGGTTGGTAAGTAGTAAAACTAATCAAGTTTATAGTGTGTTTATATCATTAAATATGAGATTTAATGTCATGTTTTAATTGTATGGATTTTATATTCTGCTCTTAAGAACAAGTTAATCTTTAAAAACCGTAGAAATTAAATAGTTAAAATATTATTAATAAATGTTTGTGCACATGTAGATTTTGGTAATTATTTCAGTGGAGACAATTATTGTTTTTCTCGATTGTAATAAATTATCATCAGAATTAAAATGTCTAATTTTGAAATATTCTTATAAATGTAATAAGATTTTTTAAAATTTTTATTTGATTTGCCATTGTGTTCTAGGTATAATTTTTCAGTTATTGCATGTTATGCCAACTTAAACAACTCCCTCACTGCGCTGTACGTGTCCTTAACTCATTATCTCAGTAGGAAAATATACTTTATGTTGTATAAATACACATTTTTTTGGTACTAATAAGTGACAAAATTAAGATGTTTTGTTTCTCAAAAAATAAACTATTCCTTAAATTAAAATATCATCGGTGTTTTTGTAAAACCTCTAATGCGCCTTTAAAATAAAAGGGAGTTATCGTTTCCTAGTATAGAATATGTCAAATGCCCATTAAAAATAACAGGAAAAATAGATGTAAATTTTATAAAAAATTAGAATTGCAATCTTATTGTTTTGATAGTTAGATTTGCTTCTAATAAACGCAAATTACTTACTTATTTAATAACAAAATTTACAGTTCTTATGAATTTTTTAACATCTTAATAAAAGTAATTCTGTGATAAAGTTACAACTTTGTTGTAATTTTAATTTATTTTGATTTACAAGGTACTATAGTTACTCTTAAATCTATATTTTGAATGCTCAGTCAATGAAATAAGGAAAGTCGAAAAATGATGTGAATTGAGCAGGAAAAAATTGTGATTTAAGGCAGGAAAAGCAAAGAATTCTGTCTTTCGCAGCAGTTCTAAGCAAACAATCAGATTCTCACATACAGCCATGCAAATTCTTTTAACCTTCGTAATAAATCGGACTCTTTTCAGATGGAAATTTCAACGAGAAAAGTATGCTGATTTACATTGGCTATGTATCATCTGAATAGCACCGTTTTTCACCCGATCAGGAAAAAAGACATAAAAAATAACCTTTGTTAAAATCTACAATTCAACAGTCTTTTCCCCCAGAAAATTCTTCGAACATAAATCACATTGAGGATATTATACTAGAAATATATTCACAAAGTATATTCCTCAGCAAAAGCAGTGAAAAATCTCGGTGCTTGTTAATTTTTAAAGTTCTGCGCGTTTCTTATTAAACACAAGCTATGTAAACAAACATGTAATGTTTTAAAATTTATTGCATTTTATTGAAATTCAATCATTGTAAATATAATATCGATTGCACGTTAAACCTAGTTTTTGTGAACAAAAATGTGTATTCTAGGTGATTTCTCTACAATCTATGAATGAATAGTACCTATGTGCACGAAAACTGCATTTTTTAAACACTCTGATTCACAAATAAATAATTTGAGACAATTTTAACAAGCAGTATGTGAAAAAAAACTTTTAATTTTATCAGGAGCACAAACAATATTAAAACTCAACGTAGCAGGAAAACCCACTTACAAATTCCAAAAGGCGTATCTTCTGAATGTTTGTTTCTCTGCACATTTGGGTATTTTTTTCCTTCTCTTTATGTAAGAACCAAATTTCATATAAAGTTTTGTATCTCCTTAATATGTATTAAATATCTATAAAACGATTAATAAGTACAATAATTCGCATTAAATCAGATTTTGGAAGTTTAGGTATGCTGTAAATACTTTTCTCTCTCTCTGAAATAAGACGCCAGTCTAAAAAAATCAAATCTTTCTTATTGAACTGCTTTCCCTGCAAAGAAAGAAAAGCGATTACATTTTACAAATATTATTTACAGAAAAGTGTAATGTATCAAACAATTACCTACTGAAACTAAATTTGATAACTCTGTACTTTCGACCAAGAATCTAAACAAATGAGCTTAAGATTCAATGGTTGGTCAGTTTCTTTGCATATGACCTACAGAGAACTCATTCCCTCAATAAGAAAATTGTAAACATATTCGTAAGCGGATCTTTCAAGTTTGCTTGCATCTTTCATGATTCATAGCAATATAATGCGTATGCTTGCCATTAATATAAATCATGTGCTAATTTTTTTATAAAGAAGTTGCTTATTTCTATTTTAATGAGCTTTTTATTTTAAAATCACTTTTCCTTTTCAAGGGAATAATCTTATAATTGTGCAGGAAATCTGTAACGTCAGTTAAGGATCATTAATTAAACTTTCATTGTAAGTCAAGTAATACACTTACTATATTGCATTTTTAAACGAAACTGAGCTTATTTTATAGAACTTTTTAACTAAGCTCAGTTTATTGATAATTCATAAAATTTCAGACTTACTCTCTCTCAGTCTATTCTTCCTCTTTGCGGTTTGTGATAGCCTAGTGAACATGGTCACGGATTGTCGGACGTTTCGTCGAGTCGTGGGTTCGAGCCCTGATGCCACTGAAGACCTACCGTGTAGCAGAGCTGATGCATGTTAAATATGTCGAGGTCTCTATTCCTACCATTAGCATGATGCGGAAGTTTGGAGAGAGAAGTGCCATTTCAGGTGTCGTCCTCGTCACTTAACCGATGATCAAGATTACAAGGTCCGTCACCAATAGCCTTCTTTTTGCTTCTTGATGCTGCATTAATAAGCAAACACAATCACCATCTACCTCCACGTGTTAGTAATCCAATCTAACGTTAATATTAAAGATCCATCTTGACAGCCTGTTCGAGTCCGAGTGAGTTAACTTATGACCGCTAGGGATTCGAGCGGTTCCTTTAGCTCTTACTCACTCCGAGAGCTATTGGATTCTTGTTCGATAACAATCTAGTTATGGAGGATCACCCATGCCCAATACGTTTACGTATTATGAATCACTATTAACTTCACTGCCAAATCAATACTAACTCTAATATTCAATTATCCATTAATAATTAAGCGGATTTAAATAAATACATATAAAGCAATTATATGTATTTATTTAAATCCGCTTACTATAGTTCTAACATTAATCTAATTTATGTAATTAAATTTCGTATGGTTGGAAAGGAATTAGAAATTTAAATATAGAAATTCAAAATAAAATTGGATTCTGGTTGAGGGTAGGCGCACGAACAGCTCACGTTACAAAGTACTGTTGTGAAACTACTTTTTTTACGTTAATATGACTTAATGCGTATAATGAAAGATTGTATCTATTTTTTTTCACAATTATTCAAAATGCATATGATATATAAATACTGATTGATTGTATTGCACTGAACAAAAAAAAATTTCGTTTCTTACATTTTGTACAAATAATTATAATTTCATATTTAATTTAATTATAATATAATGCTTCATTATATTTTTGCTTATTATTGTCAATTTTTCATTTTTTGTAATTTGAATGTAGCATAAAAGTCAAGTCATTTTTAAAGTTTCATTACATAGAGATGCAGTTTTGGATTTACAATTCAGTATCTTCCACCGGTAATAGATACGAGACGTAATCATGAGTAAAATAACACAGATGTAATATATTTTATTAGAGTAATAAGTATTTATCATCTGTTTAATGCCGGGTATTTGTAATAAAACTTACAGTATTCAGAGTTATATTTGTATGCTGGATGTAACATGTTAAAATCATCAAACATGACAGACAACGTTAATAAAAACACGGGAAGAGAAAATTTGCGTGAGAGGACTTGTAGATTCAAATGTTAAAGATAGGTTGAAATGCTGCTTTTGTCATGTAAAAAGTATTGACAAAAACAAACTAATGAATAAAAAGGATGAAAGAGAAATATATTTAATAATATTACATAACTTTGGACTTGATAAAAGTACAGCATATTTACATTAATTTTGATAATTTTAATAAATATTTGTCATCAAGCATATTATCCTCAGAATTTTTTAAGAGTAATTTAAAACATAATAATTATAAATTTAAGTAATTTATTTTTTAAAATTTTTGTTTATAAATTTTTTCTTCTTTGTGGCTTAAAATTTTAGTTAAAAATAATACTTTTTTTTCAATTTCTCTAGCATTAACACTATTTTTCTCTGACAGAGCATTGTTCTATATTTCCGGTATAGGATAAATATTAATTTAAGTGAGAGTTTTGTGTCAACTGTCTTGCTCTATACGGCGTATTATGTATGTTTGCATTATCTACTTTAATCTTTTATATTATTACTTAAATAGTTTATTTTATGCTTTTGTGAAAAATATATATTGTACTTATCTCTCTGCCTGCATATGTATTTTGCTTAATTTTTTCTGTTTCTTCTTGATATTTTCAATTTATAGTGTTACCATTCGTGTCTACATTTTTTTTTCTGTTAGAGAACATTAGATAAAACATTGTTTAAGTCAGATTTAGAATTTAAAAATGCTATATTTCTTTTTTTTTTATAGTTTTTCAAGGAATTATGTTTTCATGGTTAGCTTTATCTTTCAGACATGATTTATGTGGTAAATTTAGTAATTTTTGTGGTACAATTGTCTCTAATTTATTTATTTTGATTTGTACTTATAGTTTAATATTTCTTTAATTTAAAGTTATTAGGCATATAAAATTATCTGTATGCCCCCTTTTATTTTATATCGTTTTCAATATTTGAAGAAATTAATTTGTGTGATTTACTTTTGTAACGAAATTTTTTTTCTTCAGTTTTAATTTTCACTTCTATACTATTGACAATTAATTCAATTAATAATTCCACTTATACTTTTGATTTATTATTCTCATATATATATATATATATATATATATATATATATAGGATGAGCATAATAATTAAAAAATATAAAGGGAATTGACAATAGTATAGAAGTGAAGATCAAAACTAATGAAAGAACAAAAAATTTTTAGAATATAGAAAAAACAAAATAAAATGAAGCATTTTTAGTTGTAAAAGCCTAGAAAAAAATAGAAAAATACACCATTAGAGAATTAAGAAAGGAAACAAATACTTGAAAGAATACGTGACAAAAATAAGATGATAAATTTCAAAATATAAAAAAATAAATACCTAGGAATAATAAAAGATTGAAAAAAAAAAAAAAATGAAATATAGCATTTTAAAACTCTAAATCTGATTCATGATTGATTAACAAGTTTAACATGTTTTACCAGTTCAACAATCCCTGCAGAAAAATATAACATAAAAATATGGAAATTCCGGAAAGTACGATAAATGCAAAATATACATTGCAATATAAGAAACCAAATATATATATATATATATATATATATATATATATATATATATATATATCAAGAGAGAGATAAATAGAGAAGAGAGCGTTTTTCGTCGTGTTTTTGATTATATACGAGGGAAAATTCCCTTGAAACGTTAGAAACACGTGGTATGAATGGAGGGAATTCTGGGGAAATATCATAACTGACAGGGAATCTAAGAATCTAAAGGGACTGTTTTGACAGATTTATAATCGGTTTATGCGGATTTAACCAGTTTCAAGAGCGCGTGATCAAATAAATAAAAGGATACTTTGGAATGGGATCAGGAAATGCGAATGAGCATTATCTTTTAAAGGAGAGAATGGGAAAATTTAGTAAATTAAATGATTATAATGAGAAGCTAATGGGGATTAAGTTAAATCATCATCATCACACACACACACACACACACACACCGACAATATTATAGATCCCATTGAAATTCATGCATAAAAAATAAACTTAACATTATGTTCAGCAATCGAAAACAACCCATCCTGTTCCCAAATGAATTAAAGGTACGGGATACATTTTTTCATTGCAATATAGTTACTCTAATGGAAAAAAAGTAAATAAATTACTTAGTTCTGACGTCAATTGCAACTCCATTCATTCTGTAAACATTTTGTTTTTCTTCAGCTTGAGAAATCCAGTGAAAGAATGCTGAGACTGAAAATTCTATAAATTTACGAAAATAAAGAACTTGATTAATGAAGGTGAATTAATTAACATCGATTGTAATGAAACAACTTTTATAAAAAATAATTGATAATGAAAAAATTTGGGAAAAATGTCGACTTTGGTGTTAAACCAATAATGACATTCATTCTACTTTACTGCACCGTATATTATTGGAGGAAAAAGCTTACGAATATCGCTATACGAAATAACAGGAGAAAATTAACTTTGGAAATGGTTGAAAACTTTTTTCTTTTAATTCTCGTCAATTTATTCATATTTATGAGTAGTGTTTTTCTAGAGAATTTTGATTTGAACCAGGCCTACTTATAAAAAAAAAATGAAAATGTATTTTAAGTAAAGAAAGAAATTCATTTTATTTTCTAAATACTTTTTTTTTGTATTTCGAATTTTTCATAACACACTCACAACCCAAAATATACTAATTTTGTTGTTTAGTGAAATAGTACAGTAAATTATTCTTAATCGGAAATAAAATATTTCATAATTTTTAAAATGCATATTCTCTAAGTATACTGTTCTCTTAAAGTTTTCCGGTACTAAAATAATACATTTTTGTTACAAAATAATGACATATATGTAGCAAAGAATATACTAAATGTTACTATGTTTGTTGGGAAATATTTGAGAATTAGCAATATGTGTTTGTTTGCTCTAAATTTCCTTATATAAAAACGAAAATAACGCGAAGTAATGGAACTAAATCAGCATCACTTATTACTATTTAGTAGTAACTGTTGTCAATACCGTTTTTAAAATTAATAAAAAGAAATAGTCTTAGCTAGATACTTCAATTATTTTTCTATATTTACCGCAATATTAATTTAACTAAACTAAACTAAACTAAACTAAACTAAACTAAACTAAACTCACTCACTCACTCACTCACTCACTCACTCACTCACTCACTCACTCTTCTCACTCACTCACTCACTCCTCCTCCTCACTCACTCACTCACTCACTCACTCACTCTTCCTTTCACTCACTCACTCACTCACTCACATATATATGTGTATGTATGTATTGTGTGTATATATATGTGTATAGAATAAAAATTACTCTAAAAATATATTTAAAAAAATCTACATTAAATTGCTTGACGATGTACACTTCAGATCAATTTATTTAAGTTAAGCATTAAATATGTAAATAATTATATGTTATTTAGCATATCATCACTTAGAAATATTTTCCCTCAACATATCATAATTTTATGGTAACATCTGAACTTACTTAAACTTGCATTAAAGAATGATCTTAAAAATAAAAAAAATGTTTGAATGTCAATAAATCAATGAATAGGAAAATCGATTTGCGCCAGAATTTCACTTTTTCTTATTGATGTTTTAAATGATTCCATATGAAATACATATGGAAACATTTGCCTTTTTTTGATGTTTTAAGAAATTCGTTTTAAACTGGCAGTAAAACATTCATTTTATTTAAGAAAGCAGAATGTCTATTTTATTCTGAACATAATTGCATAAATATTTCTGAGGAAATGAATAAAAAAAAAGAACATAATAATGCAAAATACGGAGCAGTGAATAAAGAGTGGTTCAATTTAATACATATGTTCTTGTGCAACTTTTATTTGAAAGTTGTATTTAAAATAATGTTAAGAAAGACATTTCTATCAATTTTCTGTCTTCAGTTTTTAAAATGTTGCAAGCAACCAGCTTTTCCCATAAAATTTTCTTGGAAATTTTTTTTTAGTAAAGAATAAAATTATTCATTCAATTTATTCACCAAAAGAATAAATAAAACTCTGAAAAAATATCCTGGCATTTCAGTTCCCAGAAACGAGATTGTAATGTCTCAATATGAGTAGAAGCAAATTTCCCTAAAGAATAATGAATTCAAAGACTTCCCATTTAATAAGAAATATCACTAACATTTAAAAAAAGCATCAATTTAATTTTAGGAATCATTGTGCTTCTACGAAGTTATAAATAAAATCAAAGTTGGTAAAACGTTAAGGTGTTTTTCTAAACCTTATGTATTTTGAAGAATTTTCTTCAGAAACTAGTAATATATTATGATATTTTTCAATCAACAGAAAATTTTTTTCCACTAAAAAGTGAATAAAATAATATAGAATTGAAATGTGAAATGGATATAAATACATTTTACGTATTTAATGATTGTATCTGCAAATAGAATTACATAGATATTATAAGGTAATACAATTTATACTACACAGCACCAGATTAAATCTAAAAATCAATTAATCTTATTAAGCTCCGATCCGTAAATTTCTTTCAGTTAAACAACGTTTATTATGATCGACAGATGAAATCCACCAACGAGCCCATATTTATTCTCGAAAACTTATGTGAAAATGCATGAATGGAAGCGAAGTGTATCCTCAAGTTTTTTCTGTATATAAATTTCACTAAGCAGTAAAGTCGATACAGGTTTACTTTCTCCTGTTGTTACGCCTTGCACCCTAATATCCCTATTTACAATTAATTTACGTTAAAGAAAAATCTTACTTTTATTATTCCTATAAAAATTGATAGTTTGAATTCTTTTGACAAATAAATTCTTGAGTTTAGATTGAATTTCGTACATTTTGTTTGATATTATTTATTTCGAACTCTCTCAATACATTCTATGACTTTGACTTATCAATGTATTCACATTTTTGGTTCTTGGCGCAGGTGACAATCATTACGACGAAACAGCTATGTAGATATCAATGTCTTTAAAGTCTCCTTCCTGAATTTAGCTAATTAGCAGATCCGAGTAGAAGCTTGAGAAACATGATTTCTCTATTATTTCTGATAACACAGAGCCAAAGTTTCCACTTTCTCTCAACATTTGGGAAAGCAGATGGGCCTATCAAACATCGTTTTTTACTTCGCTGGAACAGCTAGACAATAGTTTGACAATAATGAGGACATTTTCACGAATTAGACTGCATTTAAAAACTACTTGAATACCTTTTTCCAAACAGATGATCTAAGACGCCAAACTGAAAGGTGTTTACTTACACGTGGCAGCGAATTGAAGAGACATCCGAGTCGTACACCTACGATATACTTGCTTTGTGCTGAAAAGTGAGCTCCTCCATGGAAGAAAACAATAAAGTGGCTCATCTGATGAAATGGATTGTAGATTTGTTCCAGTCTCTGCTGGTTCAGTACTATTAAACTGTTGATTAATTTTTAAAACTTTGCCGACAAATAGAAATCTGATACGCATCGTCCAACCTAAGTTTCCGAGGCTACCCAAAGTTTGTACTATATCAACCGATACAGACTTGGTTGATATACAATCCGCAGCCTGTAGCATTGTTAAGGAAGAGCTTCAAAAGATCCTTCCGAAAATGCAGCATACCGAAGGTGTACCCCGTATCTCAAGGGAACATGACATCTATAGTCCGGGGGAAAATCGGGGGGGGGGAGTGGCTCTCTCTCCGATTATAAATCCAAAACGAAGTAACCCACTCCCCATTACCAAGTTCCAGTTAGGCATAAGCTTAGACGTCCAATTAGAAAACCCGTAGTTGCACAGTGTAAAACAGATCTGTGGAGAACAGTCGAAAATGTGCCACTCTGCTACCACTGTGGATGTTCGGGGCACGTAATGTGTTACTGTGGAGAGAGAAAAGGCAAGTATTCGCAGAAACAACAGCCGCTAGAGTATCCAACTCTCGAGATATGGACAATAAGGCTTTGCAAAGTTTTGACGATGACTATTCAAGGTTTACAGCATCCAATTACAAAAATAGCTCTCCATATACCAGCCGCTTCATAAGTCGTCTGCAGTCATTATCGCTAGCAAACCGCCCCATCCATTCTTCATACTTACCCAATGAGGAAAACTAAGCTAAGTTCTCGTTTTTCGAGGTGAGGCCGCAAATTAAAAACCTCCTCCAACGTATATTTCAACTAACATGGAAAAGAACATGATCTATGTTACAGTGAATAGATAGTAAAAGCCCTAGTTGGTTCCGGAAAACGATTATTTTGTCACATCTGAAGAATTACATTGAAAGTAAAATGTTCTAATGTTTACTGGAAATGCGTTTATTATAAAAACTACATGCAGGAAACCTATAGACGTTGCTGTGTATTGAAAGTAGATCTGAATAGGATCATAGGACCGTTCGAATTTCGCGTATTTTTTCAGTGCAGCCATCAAATGATACTTGGATAGAATTTTTTTTCGTGTTACAGATGTCATTATAAATAATGGAAATGAAGAGCTACGACTCGCCAAAATACTTCCAGGGAACACAGATATGACAAAAATAACACATAGTTCAGTAAATCGGAATGCTTCGTGTTTTCCAATATAGATTACGTAATTGAAGCTTGTTCAGTGAAGCAAACATGTGCTCTTATTCCGCAAATTTAAGAGACAAATGAGGCTGTGATAATTGGCAACAAAATTTTAATGTATGAAAAACAGCTATCTGTACCAACCTCGATTATTGTCATTGAAAATAGTAGTTGTATGGTTTGGGAAACAAATGGGTCACAGCGAACTCAAATGATACCGAGGGGAGTGAAAATAGTCAGCTTATCAACGGTAATGAATGACTCCATTTGTTCGCTGAATGATTAGTGCCTAGAGAAGATGGATCTGATGATAATGTAGAAAAATGCTCAGTGGATGAGGATATTTTGACAAAACTAAAATGCTTTTGATTAACAGTGCTGTGATGACGACGAAAATATTGTTTAATTTATATTAATATGTATTAAGAAAGAACTCATCTTAAGAAAATTTTAATGATGATCTATCTTAATTATGTAAGAAAATATAATAGCATGTTTTTTTATTTTTGAAACCTAATCCACTGTTTTTGTACCAGTTCTTTGTTTCGTATAACATGGATTCGCAAAACACGGTAATTTTCTTAAACGTAATTTCTGTGTTATAAGGGAGTTGTATATTCCTTTACCATGAACATTTATTATGAACATTTAATTTATTATTGTTTCTTCTATTATTTTGTATTTATTTATTTATTTTGTATTTTTGTGTTTTAAATTCATTTAATTTCATTTATAATTTCTAATAAATAATGAATGAAGAATTCAACTTCATTTATTGATTTGTTTTATGGTGTATGAAATGTCCTGTATTAAGACGTTTGAAATTTCCATTCAGGTTGTAAATTACTTAATGTTAATTCGTAAATAGAGAATTAATTTTTAAATTCCAAACTTTTCACCATTTCTGTCCGTTATAATTATTAGCTTCTGTTAATGTTCTCAATTTAAATGCAAGAATACAAACTGGAATGAAAGTGTAAATAAGAATTACTGTTCCGTAAAAGATATGCTTTTTTAGGAGAACAGAGCGTGTTTGTAAAGAATATTGACAGAATAAAAAATAAATATTTAATCACTTAGAAAAATAAGGCCTACGACAAAAATAATTAAAAAAAAAGCAATATATTATACCAATATTTTACTATACTTTCTTTTTTTTAGAATTCAATTTTATTTATGTAAACTCATAGTATTTTTGCTACCCTTTATATTAGTTTCCCTGATTAAATTTCATGAAACATTAAAATAATTTCAAAGAATTTTTATGTCAATTTTAGAACGTAATTATTACGCCCAAAAATTTGTAAATTTTGAAAAGTCTTAAAATTTTATAGTAACACAGTTTATTTTCCTATTGGTACTTTTTGTACATAATTTTTAAGTTTAAAATAATTTGATTTTAAAATCTTCTGTACGAGAGAGAAATTAAACGAATATAATTACAAAAATTAAATCTGTCACATTTGAACTAGGTGCATTGAGATGACGTTATTTAGAGGGTCCTAAAAGACTTCCATACAACAATTTAAATAAATTATTGCACCTTTTTTTCTGTAATTTCTGAATTTTATCACCTGCTGATAATTTGTTTCTTTAATTTTTATTGTTTGAGCTTCTAGTGTTCAAATTGTATGTTAATTAAATGTCACGTTCTTTTGTTCTTTGTAAAATTAGTTTATTACGCATTCAGAGGACTACGCTGCTTGAAGTTATTTTGAAAATAAATCTTGAGAAATTTTTAAATAATTTTGGTGACATAAATATCCAGATGAAACTAGCAAAAGAGGATTTTGAAACTTTTTCATAAATCCGTGAGTTATTTATAGCAGCAAATGAGTGACCCACTTGCGTCGACACATAAGGCTTTGAAAACTTTGCGTTTTCGAATTTATTGTATAAAAATGTTACAGAAGCCGAAACCATCGGTCAGCGGAAATACAATTTAGTATTGCCGATTTAGTTTCAATAGCATTTCAGTTTTAAATATTTAGATGTCTCCCGTGAGGGAGAGGACTATTGACATTGGAGCGCGATGATGTTTTCTCCTGCATTTGTTGGTCCGAAGGAAAAATGACCTATCTTCTTTCTCTCTGCTCCCTTATCAACTAGGCTAAACGAGACCTCCTTTCGGGCGAGTTATTAAGGTCTTCTGGTGTTGTTGTTCAAGAGAGCTGCCATATGCTCCTACCTCAGCATCATTGTGATGACGAAGAGAAACATATTCTCAATATTATTTATAGAGAAGGTCGCTTTTCCAGCCATTATTGTAATTGATATACACTCCCTCCCTGTTGAAACGAGTTTCACTTCGGGAGTAGTTTCCATTTGATATCATCGGCTAACTCTAATTGAGTTGCGAGTCCTAAATCTCCTAAGACTATGACTCCTGCGCAGTAGCCGCGATATCACTAGTTGTGATTTTATGGGCTTAGTTAAACTCACAGAGGAAAGTTTTTGATTCGGTGGCTAATGCAACAGCAGTTCTAGGCTGTGCAGCCGTTAAGTATTCAAGTCCTGGGGCACAACTTCGAGATTATTGTGGTTTATACCCCGTGGAAGGAGAAAACAGTTACCTTGGAGTACTGGCAGAGTTTAGAACCCTTCATTGCTGGATTCGAAGAAAAGTTAACCAGTCACTTTATGCTGCGCGTTATCAACTAGGCTAAAAGAGACGTTTCCGTCGTGATAGTTATTAAGGTGTTTTAATTTCAGGTGTTGTTGAAGGGAAACGCAGCCTCAACAGTTGGGGCAAAATATTTCTCTCCGATGAGACATGGTTTTACTTAAGCGGTTACACGAACACGCTTAATTCCCACATTTGGACGACGACAAATCCCAAATGACAAATGTAAAATCACTTACATTCTCAAAACAAAATTGGCATATTTTGTATCATATCATGCAAAAAAAAAAATATTTGGCCATTCTTCTTTGAATCAACTGTTGATGGCACTGGATATAGAGAATTTATTCAACAATTTGCTGCATAGTTAGAAATGAATGACCTACTTTCTTAGTTCCAACACAAGACAGTGCAAAATTCTACACGAGAATAAAACATAGATATGTTTATTGATATTTTTTATAGATTTACTCATCTAAAAAATATCTGGTTATTTTTTCCCTTGATCTGAGCATCTTCGATTTTTCCATAGTGAAATAGGTTTTAAAAATATTTTTAAAAATTCAAAATGATTAATTTTACCCAATATTTGATTTTCTTTTCTCTAATAAAATGAAACAAATTATTGGGCTGGGCTTCCGTAAATTAATTAGCACAATTATGATAATTTTAAAAAGATAAATTATACCCAACATTTAAATTTTTTACTTCAATCGCACAAAATTTAAGGTTGAGACTGAACTTCCTGAAATTTATTAGAAAAATAATCATAATTTTAAAATGATAAATTTTATCCAATGATCTAATTTTTTGCTTCAATAAAACAAAACAGAAGATAGAGCTCATCTTCTGTAAATTAACTGAAAGATTAATTTAAACATACATAACTTTTCAGTTACCTTGGCACAATGGCCGTAATATGATTACCAACAACAAAAATATTAAAACTTTTGGAAGATATTAAGATAAGAAGCAAAAGCTATTCGGCAAAATATTAAAAACATAATAACTTTGCTCGAAATAGAATTTTAACAAAAGAAATTATTGATGTGAAGTATATTGGTTTACTTTTTTACATGAATTACTGCATAGATTTCGACTCTTCATTACCAATTTATTTATTTCAAACTTGATTTATTTTACAAGAAATAACCAACAATGTTATGTAACTAATTCTTTTCTGGACCTTTAAGAGGCAATGAGTCAATAATTAAAACTCAGCATTACTTTCGTATATAACAGGAATTACTTTCGTATACAAGAAATGAAAAACTATGGAAGTGTAAGAGGTAAAAAATAGATTTTAAATGAAGCCGAAATTTTCTTTTTTACACACAGTTCCTTGATGTTAATAAATTAAATAAGATAGATATTTTGTTATTATCCGGAACCAATTTTAGTATATACGTGCTTCAACTTCCCTCATCTTCAAACGAATGGGCTCACATAAATTTTATTTTTAACCATATAACCGAATTTTAACATTTAAAAATATATGCAATTTTTTTAAATACGCGTTTATTTATAATGGACTAAAAGGTATAAAGAGAACTTTAAATGCAAAATAATACTCAGTTTATGAAAATTTGAAATACTTAATTAAGAAAACTAGGTAAATTAAATACCGCAGCTGCTTCCTAATATGTGAGATAAAAAGAAATTTTAACGACTTTAGCTCTTATGAATCGTATATCATTTTCCATTAAAATATTTTTATACCTTTCATCTTATATTTAAATAAAAGCTTGATTTTAATTTTTTTTTATTTACATTCATTTTATTCTTTTTTAGACTGGAAATTTAAGACAAAAAACAATAAAGTGCACTATACGTGAGTGAAAAATTCCAACTCTGTTAAATGTTGTTAAGTGCATGGTACCCCCTCTCCCTATATTCATAACTTCTTGAGTATATTTATAATAGTACTGTCATCGGAGTTATGTCTGAATGCAAAATTTTAGCTTGATTGAATGATAAGAAGTGGGTCAAAATTTGAGTACTAAATTTGAACCGGAAAGACATTTTTTTCCATGGATGTATGAACTTAGCAATTTAAATAAAAGGTCGTAAAAATAAGAACTTCGCCTTACGAAATCGAAATAAATTTAGGGAAAGTAGTTTCAAACTACATTGCTGCGATGAATTCTTTTTTTTTTTCATATCAAAGTTAAAGAGACATGAAATATTTTTTATTCTCCATCTTTTTATATACATGATCTATCATTAACACGTAAGAATCAATCTACGTAACGAGATTATTTTTCAGTCTACAAGTTATAGTAATAAATACTGCATTGACTTTCTTATTATATAAATAGTTTTGGTTTGGTTTTATTCATGTAGCAGTAGAAGCAACATAAGAGCAACGGACCTCGTAATTTTGAACTTCGGTCAAGTGATGAGGATGACACCTGAGATAGCACTCCCTTTCCTAACTTCCACTCCACGCCGATGGGAGGACTTTAGACCCCGACAGATTTAAAGTGCATCAGCCCCGGCTACACGGCGGGTCTTTGTAGCATCAAGGCCCGAACCCACGACTCGACAAAAACCGCCAGCCGTGAGTCTGTGACCATGACCATTAGGTTGGAGCGGCCACTACATAAATCTTATTTGATTTACAAAATTACTAAACTTTTAAATAACTATACTTTTTTTAAGTTTCAGTTTTCTTATGAAAAATATTTATATACAAGTTTGTCCGATAAAAAATAATTTCAAGTAAATTTTAATTCATTAGGTAACAATTATCATTTTTAATAATGAAGAGGTCCGTGAAAAATAGTTCTATTGTTCCTTTTTAAGACCAATGCAAATAAACAGTAAATGCGAACATAATTACGAAAGAAATGGGGTTAATAATGAGCTCTTATGTGAATCAAAAAAGAGACGATTCTTCAAAAAACTTTAAGAATCATTGCTTTTATCTATAATCAATAGAATGGTAATGGTTTTTAGAACCTCAAAAAAGTGTTTAAAATATTTGATACCTCAATATTATATTTTCTTTTTACTATTGTTTTTAAAAATTTTAGTTTTAAGGAACATTTAATTTTTGAATATTTATGCTAATATTCAACATGATCAAGGTAATAATTCTTTATCATATTATTTTTCGGAAAATGTAGAAATGTAAAGTGAAAACTGTGTAAATAATGCTAGCAATTTAATAATAAGCATTTAATGCAAAATGGGGCATCAATACCTTATAAATATGAAAAAAATTGAGCGAAAAGCCTAATGAGATTATTAAAAAAACAGCAATAAGAAATTTTAAGAGCTATTGGTAATTAGAAATGTTATAGACAAGTTAAATAAAGAACCAATTAAGATAGTAATTTGATTCTAGTTATGGCGCACCAAAAACATTAGTTTTCTTTATGAAGGAATTTTTTTAAATATTAACTTAATAAGAACTGCTTGAATGGTTTTAGAAGAAATTACACATTCCTTTAGCGTCAGAAAAAAAGTAAACTCAAATTTTTATCATGTGCATGGTAACAGTTTTATTATATATTTGGAATGGATTTATAATATAAAGTAATAATTAGAAAGAATATAGAGAAGAATGAATTAGAAATTCGATAAAAGTTTAAGTTCTTATTAACATTACTAGAACGAAATTGAATAAGAAATAACTGAAATATGTAAAAAATAATCAATTTTCACATGTTCGTAAAAAGTCAGATTAAAATCTTATTAGTAAAATTTGAATGAAAAAAATTAAAAATCCCACAATTAAAATTTATCCACCTTTTTTATTTCAATATTTGTTTTAAAAAAAACCTTCTAAGCATACATTTTCTCAAATTTTTTATTCTGTTGGAAGAAATTTAGAGTTATGATTTCTGTATAACTTTTATAAGATATTCTTTACATAAAATGGCTCTCCATCGCGCATTTTTCTTGAGATAAATCACTCTGTAAATTTTCGAAGCAATCTTAATATACCTGTATGCGGTGCAAGGTTTTAGATTTCTGGCACAGTATTTATTCCCTCACTGTATTCTAAGCATATTCAGGATAATAGCAGTCATGTGTAATAAATCTCATACTTCTTAATGAGTCAAAATTCTCAGATGTTCCATCACGTGCAACTAGAGGCATCTTGAGTGATTTTTTTGAAATTTTGGTTGACCCAACGTTATCGTCTCCGACAACTGGAGATAAAGATGAAAAAAAAAAAAAAAAAAAAAAAAAAAAATTACCAACTTAAGAGGTCGTAATTCATTGAATTTAATACAGTTCGATAAATTCAATTTATTTTGTATACAAATAACGTACATTTTATGTACATTTTAAAATAGAAAATTAAGTCCACTATTTTCCATAACACGACTTAAAATCAATACTTGGGAGAATACTTTCTTTCGTGATTATCAAATAGTTCATTTTTTTCATTACAGACACAATGCGAATTGATTTTTCAACACCTTCTGCAACCACATAGAGCCAGACCATAACCATTCTCCATCACTATTTAAATAGTTTTAAATTTACATTCGCCATTCAAATAATTTTTCATTGATGATAATATTTTGGGTAGCATCTACGTTTCAAATATTTCAAAAACTTCCATTAATCACTAAATAGAAGTTATTCCAAAAACTGAATTCATTTCGATATATTTTAGAGAATTATATACTTCTGATTTTCATGAGATATTCTCATAAGATATTCTCTTGTGTAAACCATTTTCGACAATACATGTTTCTTATAGGGTGCTTTAATCACTCTCTAATCTTAATTTTTCTTAATAATCTCGAAAAACTTTAATCACGTGAAACTGGATTCCTCTACTTACGAGTATTTCTTATTGCAGCTATAAATTTTAAGTTAATGAACCTGTTAAAGTCTAATTCACCGAATATTCTCAGCTCGCTGCTTCTTGATAGGTTTCATTAACACAAGGGCCATATTTGGGAAACTTGCACCAATAAATCACTATGGCAACGAAATGAGTCATGTAAATAGTTATCTGGGATCTAGTTTTTAAGAGATGAAAGGAGAAAAAAAGATCTGCATTTATTGATCAGGAAGAGGGTTGAAAATTGAAAAAAAAGTAAATTAAAATAACCTGGAGGGTAGGGAGTAAATCCCATTTAATGTATAGTAAACCTCGTGGGAAACAGAAAGAATTTCGCGGGGTCTTCTTAATCGTATAAAACCCGTGTTCATTATTTTAAAGTAAGCCCTCGAATGGTACATGGTGTGTCTAACCCATGACTTAAATGCCTTTGACTTATAAATATTCGAAGCATCGATACCTTAATTTCAGAAAAGGTTTGAGAATGATTCTCGTTCCACAGTATCAAACATACGGCAAGAGGATAAGGCAGTGAAAAAAATTAGTTCAATGAAAATTAGAATTTTTCCATCTCGATTGCTCAAAAGACTTATATACTCTAAAAATAATGTTAAGTGACATCTAAATTTCCTATTTTTATTAAGTTGAAAAAAAAAAGTGTTTCGAACGATAAATAATCATTTCACTCTTTTCATTTTCTTTAACTAGAAGTGATGTTACATTTTACCTATTTAGCAAGTGTGTATCATTTAAAAAACCTATTATAATAATACGTTTTCGATTCTTCACTTTTTATTTCTAATATATTTTTTTGAAATTTTAAGGTGATCAGCTCAGATTTTTAGATTAGGATCTTTTTTCTATTTTTTTGATGATTGATGGGTTGGTTTTATTTATTTATTTAGCTCAAAAACTGAAAGACTGCATTTGGCTGTGCTGCATCAAACACCCATAAAGTTTTTAATAAACCAAGATAACAAGTAAATAACTGCTACAGATGTGTATGTGTGATCTAGTTATAAGGCGAAGGAAGAGAAAATATATTATTTGATGGATCAGGAGGAAAATTGAAAATAAAGAAAGACCAATACAATAATCCGGAGCCGAGTCATTCACGTTTACCTAAAAGAGTAAATCCCATGGAAGAGAGGAAAGCACTCGGAAACCTGAAAGTCATAATCCTGTACTCATCTAAAGAAGGTAAGCTCTTGAGAGGATGTTTTTATTTGGAGAATGTGTCAATAATACTTATTTGACCGTACATATTCTCCTGATATCTATGTCGTGTAATCAATTTCTTTATTCAAATTAATGTAATTTTTTTAAATGTTTTTGTGCATTTATTTTTAAAAAAAATCTTTCTTACAGATCCTTGAATTCTCTTAAACTTTTCCAATATTCAAATACAGGAATAGAGCTGAAAGTATTTGCATAAACTGAATTCAACTCATTTTAAAATTCCGTAATAATTAAAAATGTCTATCTGCTGTGAAATGGCCGAAATAACTGTTCTCTGGGCAAATTTCAATACGTATCCTAGAAAACAGTATTCATTTTGATATTACATAACTTCATTTTGTAAGCCTAATCCCTAGTGAAATATGTAATATTCTTAATGAGAGTTTCATAAAGTCTTTTACAACTACTTTATGCTTCACCTTTTAAAACCATTAGAAGATTAATCTCTTTAAATGCCTTTTATGCTTTGAATAATGAAAGTTGGCGACGTCGGTCTTCTAATGCTCCTTCTCCATTTTCAAAAAAAAAAAAAAAGATTTGTTTTTACTTCTCTTAAAATTTGCAACGGTTTGATAAAAGGATGAAAAGGTTTTAAATATTTTATAAACATTAGGAAAGTTCATATTTTAAATGTACATCAAGTTATGTATAGTTGATATTTTACAGAAAACAGGCAAGAAATAAAAAAAAAGTGCGTAGTTGTTTTGATTATATTACATAATTAATTTGTTAAAAATTAGTGTCTACATCAAGATTTCTCATATTTTATTTTTGTTTGATTTAATATTTCAATTTAATTATTAGAATCCAATTTTTCTTTGAAATATTCTTTTTTAATTTCTCTGATCATATAAAGGACCATATCTACCTGATATAAGTTACTTGTATGCTTTTTACATCAAAGGAATATCCTTTCAAATATAGAATAATCAAATGCAATATGTATAATACCTTAGTGTGATCTTCTATGTGTTTGATTCTTGCGATTGTTTAATTTTAGTGTAATAAATGATGTTAATTTAAGTCTTATACTAAACATGCTTCATTTTTACATATTTTTCTTTTGCGTTTCCTTTCGATAACTTTTATTTCAAATATAGAATTAATTTCATTTTATTAATCATTTCTCCAATTCAGGATTTCTCAAATCATCAGAGGCCCTTTCTGGACTCTTTAAAAGGATGAAAAAAATGTCAATTGTGCTTTTTCCTATTAGATTCTTGTATTGAATATATTTCTTTCTAATAAATTTTAAAAACTTACAATTTCTTTGCTTGTTTCTATTCTTAAGAATATACAACGTAATGGTTAATGTTCTTGTTCAAAACAAACACTCCCAATTTTTTTAATATCAACTTGCCATAATTCATTTTAAAATGTAATTCATTTTAAAATGAATTATATGTTAAAATCAATTATGTATTAATATCTAATAAAGGAGGAAAATGAACATAAAGAAATATATATTTTATTGTTTTTTTCAATGTAATTAACTGGTTTGAACAGTAATTTTATTTCATGCATATATCTGTATTTAACAATTGTACAACGGAATAGTTTCATAAGATAGGAGTATTATTTAGTCTAGTTCACTCTTCAAAACAGTTCTAATTTTATTGGTTCTCATCTTACAGAAAACTGGTCCATGGAAGAAAGCACTATGGATCTCAGCTCAAATGAAATTTGTCTTTAATCTTTAAAAAAAATCTTTAAAAAAGAACTGTGAAATGGATTTTCTGGTGAAAATGTTAAGAAAGAGGATGTTTCACAATATTGGTTTTCTTTTGAAAAATATTTCATTGGCACCGATCAAGTGTTCGCTTTTGGATTATTTTTATGGTAAGATAAAGTTTTGGTGAGATTTAGTCGCTTTGAAAAAGGTTTAAATAAACGGGAAGAGACTTTGTGTAACCTCCTTTGGATTGAAAATGTATTATTCTTTCCGATTTCATATTTCATGAAGATTATATTTTTCAAGAAAATGACGCCTTCTTTGAAACACACTTATTTTGATACATATTTGTGATTAATTTCAGAAACATATTATATGTCTTTCACTGTAGTTCTCCAATTTATCATAATAATAATTCTCATAGATTATTACTTTTTCTGTTATGTTTTAGTTTGAGTTAATCTCCTATTAATGAAGCTCAATGGTTTTTGAAACCTGGTTTAGTAAAGAGCTTGGCATTCGAGAAATTCCTCCTTCTTTTGACATCCAAATCATTTCATATAAGGAATAGGAGCCTTATTTGAATTAATGAACCTGAATTCGAAATGATTAACTGCATACATTAAAATAGAATAAATGTAATATGGATTAAAATAAAATTATGTATTTTATTTACAAATAATTTTCTTCATTTATCTCAGTTTTGCGGTTTTTTCAAAATATGTAACCTTTCAAATTAAAAATAATTCATATTTATATTTAATGTCAAAGGAAAGTAATAAAAATAATAAGTCATAACAAAAAAAAAACACATCCTCTGTTTCCCTAATTCATCTGTCATCACTTTATTTTTTTTAAAAAAAATTTTCATGTTCTGTCACAACATATTTGCCAAGATTATTAAATTTAATACATATGATGTTTTTGACAGAAATCCTATTAATTTATCAAACGCTTAACTGAGAATCAAAAAAAGAATTTAAATCTTTAAGAATTTACAAAAAATAGAGAGTAATGTTAAAGATCCGTTCAATAAAATGGAAAGGATTAAAGAATTGAACAAATAATTGACTTTGTAGTCATAGCTTAGTTATGCAACTATCGTTCATTCTAATAAACATAGTTTTCATAAAGAGTAATTTGAGTATTTCTTATTTACTTATAAAGTGCTTTTCTTGTGTGTGATATAAAAATAGTAAATAATAGTTCGACAAAGAAAATAATTTCGCTTTCCTAATAATTAAGTTAAAGAGTTTCTATAACAATTAACTTTATGGAAACTTCCTAAGTAAAAAGGAATCAATATAATGAGCACTTGAAAACTTACCCAAATTTTGAGCGAATTTTCAATATTTAACTTAACTTTGATCATTCTAAGTTTATTTTCAACTAACCCAATTAACTTTTACTTTGAAAGTTTATTAGTTTGTGTAAAATTCTCTTGTGTGGGAATTTAATGACTGAAGTTTGAGCGGCTGGTAAGCGCACATTCTAAATTAAAATCTTTTCAGAAAAGAGTTTTATGATTAGATTAGATGAGATTATTTTTGTTTTATAATTGCATCTTTACCTGAAAATACAAAAAATATATAAATGATAAGACTTCTCAAAATATAAATTATTTTTTAAAATCACTGATTTTACTCAAAATAATTAAATACATGAACATATGAAAATAATCAAAGAATATGAATTTCATTATCATTTGAATCTATAGTAGGTACTTTCAATCGAGATTATAAGCGATACTTCTGAAGATGTATGCATTCTAAGTGCAAAAGCGTGCATAAACTCATAAAAAATAAACCTCTTAATTTTCTTAGATAAGTTGATGTAAATACATCTTTAGTCATTTAATTATTTTTACTAGTTAGTAAACTCAGTTTTTGATGTATTAGATAAATATTTTGAAATAACTATAAATTTCAAATTAAAGTTAGGGTTTTATAGAATTAGTAAGACACACACACACACACACACACACACACACACACACGCACGCACACACACGCACGCACACACACACACACACACACACACACACACACACACACACACACACACACACACACACAATCGAACGAACTTTGTTGTGTTATTCTCCGATAAGAAAACAACATAATCACAAATAAACGCCTTATCTTTACGTCATTTTACAAAAAAAAAAAAAAAAAAAGACAAGACTTCGGGGTTATGAATTTGAAGTATTTTATTTTGCTCAATTATTCTACATTATTTTTAATTTAATTTAATGTTTGTAAGTTATAAAATATTTTAGCTATGATGATCATTTTCATATAAAACCGACAAGAAGGCAGAAAACCGTTTTGCGTTTTTTTTACACATTATAAAATACTTAACATAAGGAATTTTTAAATATTCAGTTCAATAAAGTTCATATTAATAACGTACGTACTTTTTTTTTTTTTGGTAAAAATGCATATAATCTAATAGTTCTAATCTTGATTAATAAATGTAATTCTAAGATGAAATGTACTGCTTTAAAGTTGATAGTCAAAAACTGCAGTTATTTTCACACCAACTGATAAATTTATTAAAAGTTCCTGGTAAAATGTTTTGCTATATTTTAATTGCTTTTGTAATATAAGTATTAAATCCATTAATAATAGCTCTAAATTTCACAGAATTTTTTTTATGAAATTTTGGATTTATAAAAATATGTGGATATTTAATATTATTAATTTATAATTTAATTTTTTATAATGAGCTGCAATTGCGTTTACTAATTTTTTCCTATAATTAAAATTATTTCCTATGTAAGCATTGTTTTTTTGTTCGGTGTTTATTAATGTATACATTATTGTGAAATTTACAGAAAATTATAATATTATTTGGAATGTTGTCAATATACTCCGTAGTACAATAATTTGTTTTTAAAGTCATAATTTTTTATTGTTTTTAGATTAATATCTTTATAAATGTAGTATTTGCATTCAATACAGCTCCCATCTACTATTTTGATTTTGTGTACATAATGTTAATTCTATGTAATTTCTACTACCATTTTGAAATATATATTATTTTATCTATTATAATGCAAAAACGTGTATTTGGTATAGAAAAAAATTATGAAGGTTTCAGCGGAATAACATTTCATCTCCAATTTTTAAATAATTTAAGAGACCGAAAAATACACAAACACGAAGCATTAAATTAGGAGTAAAATATTTTAACAATCGAAGGGAAAATATATCTCCTTCAGAAACCTTTAAAGGTTTTTGCTCTTTCCGATGCACGTTTTTGCCAAAGGATTTACATTACATTAACGAAATCAGAATGGTGGGTAGACGAGAGCCTTAAATGATTCTATGGGTAAAATAGAGTAAAAGTTACTGATAGATGTTAAAATTGTGAATTTTTGCAAAATGTTGAGTTTATTTCCATAATTGGGTCTTTCTTCATGATAAATATCACTTTACTTTAAATAAATAGTAAGAAAATATTCGATTTTTATTATGATATATTTGTGTTTGAAGTTATTTAAGAACAGAATAGGGTTTTTATTAATAGTCTACTCTCTTTATTTCTTTCTACATTACGCATATTCTAAAGCCGAAACCTGAAAATCTGGATCAAGTCTTGAGAAAGAATTCATCCAACTTTGAAAGAAATAAAATAAATGAAGATACTTGGCGTTCAATAGAAATTGATGAAAAAAACTATCTTGGCAGAAGCAAACAAAAAGGCTGAATCAATGTAATGCGTGAAATGAATCTGATTTTTTTCAGTTGAAAATATCGTCGAGAAAAAGAACACAGATTTGAATAAGTTATATATTATCTGAATAAGTCCCCTTTATAGCTCGATAAGAGAAAAAGCAAAGAAAAAGATAACCTTTGTTAAAAAAAACCCACTGGAAGCCCTTTTCCAGCAGTTCTTCAAACATAAATCACACCAGAACACATTTTATTGGAAATAAATGTACAACGCTTATTCACAATTGAAGTTGTGAAAGAACTGGCAACGTGCTGCTCTTTGAATTCGCACAAGTTTCGTGACAAATAACAGTAAAATTGAGCGCGCAGGATATTTTGTGATTCACTGTATTGAATTGAATCTGACTCATGAATGTAACGAAAATAATTTTCTTAGATATGCTTTTATGCAATTTATTAATAACAGCAAAAATTTTATCACGGTGATCGCAAATCGAATTCTTAAGAAAAATGTATCAAAGCGATTTTTATATTTTCAGTGAACTTCTGAATTCAATTTCTAAGCACTTTTTTTAATAAGTGTAATTAAAAGTTACGAGATTAAATTTTTAGATCATTTTCCTAGTTTTGTTTAAAGCAGAAGAAATATCTCTATATATTTTTTTCATTCACCGAAAGTTCTCCCTTCTGAAAAACTAATACCTTACTTTGGTAAACTGTGGATTAATTCGCATTATAAAACCACTGCTGCCCATAGGATGGAAATTAAGCTCAAAATAAATCTTTCTTTCGGTACATTAACCTATTCTTCTTTTGAGACAAGAATGAAAGTAATTAAGACCCTAAAGCTGTGTCAAATGAAGTGGCACAAATGACTTTTTAAAGTGATGCAGAGCAACAATGCAAGAGATGAAACAAGTGAGCTCAGAGAAATACACATTTAATTTGAGTTATTTCCTTATTTATTAAATGAAAATTTTTATTTCATTCTTTTGAAAAAATATATTGTGGCGGCTTAATTTTTGGAAACAACGTGCTTTGATGCGAGGGTTTGAAAGTAATTTACCTGGAAAAAAAGATGGTATATATTTCATGCAAATGGAACCGATATCACTAAGAGTGTTTCTAAAAAATAAATAAAATTTTTTGATAAACAATCAGAGTATTTATAAGCTTATAATGCTTTTTTTTATCAAACTGAAGAAACAATTTATTGTTCCATGAAATAATTTATTTATAGTAATGTAAATGTTTACTTCACGTAAACTTCTATAACAGTTTAAAAGCCCTTTAACGGTTAAAATTTTCAAATATTCCAAATAAACGAATCATTATATAGCATAATACAGTTTCTAAATAGGTTTTATGTATATTTATATCTCCGCTAAAAATAACTTAAGATGATCATTTATAAGGATATAAATAAAAACGGCATTTAGAAATTAAAAAAATAACAGCAACAGTATTATTTATTATTATATATCATTTATTGTATTGCTGTGGAAATAAAAGAGGATACATAGAAATAACAAATAAAATGATAAAATAACAAATAAAACTATTATAAAATATTATGATATTTTAATTGATAAAATTCTATCACTATCTAAATCCATTCGTTGATAAAACAGAATTTACTTTATTATATCTTTTGCATAAACATGTACTGTAACTCAAAATATTATCACTTTTAATGATTGCTATTTATTTTAGATTTGATACTTTTTGGAAAAGCAAGATATTTAAATTGCATAATGAACTGTATTCTTATCTATTTTGTAAGTAAATTAATCACTGTTAGCTGATTTTAAATAATGCGTTCAAGAAGTTATTATATCTCATTACTTTCAAATAAATGATTAGAAATTTTCTGTAGTAGTATAAAAACACGTTAAAACAATAATGCAATGAAAGTTTTTTTTTTTATCTGAGATTCTATATGCTTTATGCAAGTAATTTAAATAAATAAGGAAAGAATAGATGCTTTATTAAATTTCTCAGATGAAAATGAAATTTTTAAAGAAAATTTCTTAAGAATTGTGTCATTGGATCATAATACATTTATAATTTGCTAGTTCCTTTTTTTATTCAAATAATAAGTTTCATTTTTTTCAAAAAAAATCCATGCGTTGGAAAATTATTCAATATTTACACAACAATTTGACTTTTCATATAATTATACTGTATAATCACAAATTTAATTCATAAATTAAATCTGGATAAAGTATTTAAAAGAGATAAACGAAAAATATTAATTATTATATCTAAAAAGATATATAAATACACTTTTTTGACTCAATAGAAGTCCATATATCTGGTAACAATATTTTTTGAGCTATTGGAATTCTTTATGAAAACTTTTGAATATACGTGAAATCTAAATGCCTATTAAATAAATACATAGGTATTTACAAATAATATAATACTTATTAATTATTACAATTACATAAGTTAAATATTTAAACTTGAAAAGTCTAGTTTTAACTTCTTGAATGATCAGACTAACACGGACAGTTTTATAATAGACTAAAAAACTATGGGCTAAATTCTAAAACTTAAAAATTTAATTGTCCTAACAATTTAACTTTTAATTTATTTAGAAGAGCAATTTTCATACACTCATCTCGATACCTTTTAAAGAAATTGCTCGGTTATTGACCTGAAGTTTCTTTTAATTATCCTGATATCAAAGAAGAATGAGAAATATATCAGGATTTTACTGGCTTAGGATAATTCTGCATTTAATTCGTTCACAAATGCCTCGCATTACGCATGTCCATATAACACATCGATCAATAACTCTCGAGACTAACCCAGAGATGGCGATCGTAGTAAACCAGTAACCAGGTCTTTCTAGAGTACTAACCTTTGCTTGAAACGTGTCAAAATTTTAAGTCGATCGGACCAGGAAAAAGGTTTTTTCCAAGTGGGTGCCGCGATTGCTTTCGATGGAACAAAAACAGCAACGAGTCGATGATTCAGAAAGCTGTTTATCGCTATTTACTCGCAAAAAAAAAAAAAAAAAAAAAAAAAAAAAAATTGGAAAAGCGTTGGAACGATTGTATTACTCTAAAAGGTGATTAACAAAAGGTGTTATGTTGATGAATAAAAAAAATTTTGCAAAAAAAATGTTTTCAATTTTAGACTCGGGAGTTATTGATCGATGTGTTATTATATTACGCCATCAGTTATCCCAATGAGCGTTGGTAAGTTTCTATAAAGATATTTCAAAGTGCCTCTTTAAATATAATTTAAAATGTTCAGTAATATAATAAAGTATTAGAATAAGTTTCCAGAGGAATTTCGTTAAAAATAAAACATATTTATAGTTTTAGTAATAAATCTGATATTCTTGAGATATACATTTTATCTCAAGATGTTATTATACACAATATACAAGTCGCTATTATATACAAGATGTTATTATATATAAGATATTAACACAAGATGTACATATTTAATCCTTGTAAACTAATTAAGTAAAGAAACGGAGATATTTCTGACAGAGAAAATCAGCTTTGTTTGGCCAAATTTAAATAGTTTTCCTTTTATAAATTGAAAATAAAAGAAGTCAGATTTTAACATCAAAATATCTGGATACTTGCATATCTACTGTTTATGCAAAGAAAATTACATTAAAAACATAAATAATTAAGTATGAACAATTAATAATCTACAGCTGCATTTACATCTGTAAATCATATATTTACTTTTAAGTACATCTTACATTCAATCTCATGCATTTATAATTTTAAAAACTTGGAGTGTATTTATATATTAATAAACCCTTATATGTAATGGACATAAATATAATTTTAGTAATTACATTTAACAAAATTTAAAACTTTTAAATTTCCCATAATTTTTGTTTCAATATTGTGGAATTCTCAAAATTTGTGGGTGTTCATTAGAAATGCGAGTTTTTTTTTTTGGATATTTTAAGAAATAACCTCATTTCAAATATTATTTTCGAAACAATAGCTCTATGGATAAAATGCATTCTTATGAATTTGTATCAGAATCCTAATGCTGCACATTTTGATAAAGACGTTCAAAACTCGCACCTCCCTCTAAACTTCCTCATCATTCCGATTTGCATTAGCCCCTCAACACGGCAGACCTTTAGCAGCATCAAGCCTCGATAAAGACGTTAATACAGATATATTTCTCTATTAACTGTCTCATTTGTTTACAGTATTTAAAATTGAATTTGATTTCCTTATTTATCAAATTATTTATTTATCAAAGAATTTCTTATTATGTAAATGACACATATATTGAATCGTAAAAATACTTATTATTTTTTTTAACAGGAGAAAAATGCAAAATATGACTCATTTCAATTACCTTAAGAATTTTCGAGGTTATTTAATACATTAATTATATTCCCTGCTATTATGAAGTTAAAATACTTCAGGGGATCAATAACCGAATGACTGTGAAACATTAATATTCTTTTAAACTGATGCCTTCTTATAATAAATGTTACTATTAAGTTCTGTAAATTAGTTGTATTAAACTCTTTTTATTTCAGCCCACTTGAACCTATATTCAAGTTTGTGTGGCACATTTAAATTATGATGACCTAGTGATTGAGTATTTTATTAATGTTACATTTAGAAGCAATAGGAAGCTATTGATAACGAACCTCGTTATTTTGAACCACGACCAAGTGTCGAGGATGACACTCGCACCTCCCACCAAACTTCCTCACCATTCCGATTTGCATTAGCCCCGCAACACGGCAGACATTAATAGCATCAAGACTCAAATTTACTACTCGACGGAAATAACGTCGGCAGTGAATTCATGATATGGCCACTGAAATACTGAGACCACGCTGGTCTAAAGCAGAAGTCTTCAACCTGGGTTCACTGGAACTTTGACAGAGGTTCCGCAAGCTATCACCGTTTCTTTAATCAAAGCTACACAATTTTAGTAAAATTTTAATTTTTATAAAAGATCGAATTCTTAAAGGCAGTTTACTTGTAAAAATAAGTATAAATAAATCTTTTATGGATAAAAATAAAAGCTGAAACTTTGTGAAAGTCTCGTGCTTTAATAAATACATTAATCGAGACACATTAGGTCACATATTAGTCTCCATTCTTTGGTTCTGTCGATTTGTCTCAAATTTATATATCAACCGACACTCAGTTAAAACTAAAATTAAGTTGATATTATGTTTGATATATGCATTTTTTTAATTAAAATACTGAAATTGCCAAAAGAGCTGTGAAACATCTGATGTAATTTGTTTCAATCTATGTATGCGAAAAATCTTTTTCTTTGTATGCTGCGACAAAAATAAAATACAGAAACAGATTGGATGTTGAAGAGGATATAAGGCTGCAGATTTCTACAGTTATTTCGGAAGTAAAAATATTTTGCAATAAAAAACAATCACAGCTAAGCAACTAAAAATATTCCTTTTATCAATTTGTTATAACTTATAAATTATAGTTGCTTTTTTTATTATTCATAGAATATATTTCAGAAAGCCAAAAAAAAAAAAAAAAAAAAAAAACCATTAGCTACCTTTCCAGTCACTATATTACCCAGATGTTTGTATTGCGATAAAATAAAGATGCAATAATAATTTTGTGCATTTGAGTAGGATAGTTTTGATATCGTATTTTTTCTGCTCTTGTATCAAAGGGTTCCTTCAAGAAAACGGTAAGATCAAAGGGTTCCTGAAAGTGTAAAAGGTTGAATACCACTGGTCTAAGGAATCCTACATTTTTTAATACCAACAAACATATTTACAATCACCAAAAATTAATACAAAACCGATTTATTATAATTTGTAACAAACATCGAAAACAAAACTGTTATTTTTTAAAAAGACAGTTATTATTTTTCTATTTGTTGTGCCTTAATTCACTGTAATGATAATTCAACTTTTACAATACTCACGATCTCCTTCCTATCATTCATTAATATTTTATTTGATAAACATAAAAAAAAGTACTTAGAAATTACTTATATTCAATGGAGGAACACGGCAAAGAGAGAAAGAGTTTGTCTCATTTATTACGAAATATACAGCTTTATGAGCGGTGTTTGAGGCTAATCCTATCTACTTTGAAAATCATCTACCTACATTTTTATTATATGAATTTGAAATCATATATTTATTGTAAAATGATGTTCTAATGTGTTTATTAAAGAGGTTGGGAATTTGATGTGTTTATTTTCATTGTTCATTTAAATTTATTTTAAAAAATGATTTCATTCATGATATTTAACACATTTCGCAGCACACTGATTAAAAAACACTGTTTCTTAATTATTTTTTCAAGCCCTTGTGAAGTGTTTAATATCGAAAAAAAAAAATTTAATCTTAAGAAATTGGTGAAAGAATATATTGACAACACCATATAATTTTGATTTTTAAGAAAACTTTGGATGGCAACAGAGGAAGGAGAGATGAAATTTTTTTTTATGTGAAAGAAGTATAAGTTTTGTTCTTGTACATTTTTGGGGTGGATAATGCCAGTCGAGAAATAAAACTGATGTCTAGAATAAAACTTTATCTTTCTTCATATAATGCCAGTAATATTGTACGTCCTCAAAAGCACCAAGTGAGAATTAAATAACTAATATTTTGTACTTAATATCTATTAAATACTTTTAGAAAAATGTATTTTAACATAAATAAAAGGCTTTAAAGTACCTTTAAATTTTCATTTCTTTTTTTTTCATATTTCTTTTAATGAAGATCAACTGTAGCAGATATATCATCAAACTCTTCAAGATTGTACAAACTTGCCCTTTTATCTGAATTTATTATTTTTTTAATATAGAATGTTTCATTATCAAACTGGATATCAGTCTTTAAAATTTAAACTAATTGTAATGATTGAAACAACTTATAAACTAGTTTTATTATTCAAAACTAAATATAGCTATTTGTTATATCTGCAACTAGATATAAAAGTAATTACCATAGGAAATTACCACTTTTTGATTCTAGCAGTCATGTAAAATGTTCGACACGTCAGAATTTTAATAATAGAGATTGACTAAAGTATCATGATACTGAACTTTGATCTACACGTAGTTGCCGCTGTAGACTAGTGATCACGATCGCGAACTCGCAATTGTAGTTCTTTTCGTCGAGTCATAGGTTCGAGCCCTGCTACCACTAAAGACCTACCATGAAGCGGGGCTGTGATGTATGTTAAATCTGTCGAGGCTCCAAAATTTCCCATTTGTTTGGTGTGGAAAATTGGAGCGAAGTACAAGCTTAGGTGTCATCCTCATCACTTAACCGAATTTCAAAATAACGAGGTCAATCGTCAATAATCCTCTAGTGTGCCGATGATAATCGATCAGTCAGTTGACCAATACATATACGTTGTTCGATAATTGAGTTATCAAACCCTCCTTGAAACCGAAGATTTTTCCCGAATTGAAAGAAAAAATAATGTATTCGAGTCCTCGTTCGAAGTTTTTGGCTATGCACAGAGAAAACATTTCTGGATATTAGATGTTGAATAATTTATGGGGCAAGATTAAGTAATAACATTTGAGAATTTTTCACTCTGTATATCAAGGTGACCTTCTTTGTAGAAATTGTTTTTCGCATCGATGTTAAAGTAATATCATCGAATAAGGGTAAATTTAGGAAAATATTCAAGAAAAAAAAATGACTTTTCTAGAGAGACAAAAGTTTGGTTAAGTTTCAGAATATAGATTGATATGCTAAAAAGTTATTCAAGTGAGTTAAAAAGTAAACAAAAATAACATAGAAATTAATTTCAAATATTGAAAGTTAATTCTTAAGATGAATTGCATTTTTGTGATATAAAATTAATCAGATTAGATATAAAAGTGTTACTTCAATTATAATAAATAAATAATATATGTATATATATATATATATATATATATATATATATATATATATATATATTATCAAGTTTAAAATGTTTCTTATTTCATCGAGACTAATAAATAAGCTGAATAAAAAAAAAAACCGACACACAACTTATAAATGGATTCATATAATTCATTTAATTGTCATGATGGAAATGGATTTGGTTTAACTAAGACTTCACTAGAATCAACACAAGAGTTATTGGACGGAAAAGAAAGAAGTTTATGTTTAAAAAATACTTCATAAATCAATATATGAGGCGTATTATTTTAGGAATCAATCACGAGTATTATTTTTTCATTTACATCATGTCTTTATAACCAAGTTTGAGCAAACCAATCATTCGCCTTGAATACATGTTAGTGTAAAAGGAAAAGCATTTTTGGTTAGTTTTTCATTTATATGTGAATTTTATACGCATTAACGAGAAATCGTTGATGTTGTAAAAAAGTATAGTATACTTACAATTATTTATGAATGCGTTATATTATTATCATAACTTTCGCAATTTAACGACTCACTTTGCAAATTTCTAAAGAAATTAAACTTTCTTAGTTCTTAAAAATCTCAAATGAAGCATTTAATCCCAATATGAATGCTTTAATTTCATGGAACTTTAATTTTTAACATATTTATGAGATATAATAAGTGAACTGTATTATCAAATATACATTATATATTTTCAATTAAACGAATATTCATTATATATTCTTACAAAGAAATTGAGAATTTGTAAATTCTTTATTACGTTACAACATAACAATTTTACTGTCTTGCATAATCTTCATTTTATTCTTTTAATTTATATAAAGTATTCAAAAGTTTCGCATTTTAACTTAATTTTTGTAATATCAAAGTAAATTTTGTACCCATCTCATCGTCGGTACAACTAAGAGAATAATGCGTATTCTTTCGTTCCTCCCATTTTTTAGAAAAATTTAAGGTATAATATTTACAACCAAAAAATTCTACTTTCTACCAAATAAAACTTCTTAACATTTCATGAATTTTAAGACACATAAGAGAGGTATTTTTCCTTGCTTGCAAAGAGGCTTAAGTAACTTAGATGGTCATGGTTGCGAGCTCGTGTTCTGCGTTGTTTCCGTCGAGTCGTGGACTCGAGTACTGATTCCAGTAAAGACCCACCATAAGAATTGATGCACATTAAACTTGTTGAGGCTCTAATTCCTTTGCGAGGTTTGGATCTTGGAAATAGAGATACCAACTTATGTGTCGGATTCGTCTTTTGACCCAGACTAAACATCACGAGGTCCATCGCGAATAGACTTCGTGTTGCTTCTCAATGCGATATTAATAAGTCCTCACTCCCCCATTTCTCTCTTTTAGTTGTTCAACTTAAATTTATTATTTTGTAATGAATTTATCTTTTATTTAAATCCCAGTATTTAGTATCTATTAGTAAGAAAATTTCTTAAATATTTTTACACGCAAACCTTAATATTAAATTTAAATGTTTAATTCTGAAATTTAAAATATTTTAAAAATATTATCTCTCTTCCAGTACTTCACTTTATATCAAATGAATTCATGCAAAAGTAAAAACCGGAATGGAACTAAATGTTGAATTTGTTTAATTGAAAATCTAGAAGATCGATAAGTGTAATTAATTTTATACGAAGATATGCAGACACATTAAAAATACATATTTAATGATTTAGAATAATTGTATTTTCATAGAGAGAATGATTGAATAAATTTTCAGGAGAACAAAATATCATGTGAGTGATTTTTATTCTAAAACTATATAATCTGTGTAAATAATCAGAAAAAAGTATTTCTTCAAATTTTAACAACAATAATTTAACTTCACGATACGGTTTTGTTATCTACATAATATTTTGTGTCTAAGCACTATAAAGTTCAAAAATGACGGAGAATGTTTTTGTAATCATAAAATTATATAGGTATTTTTTAAATGTTGAAAGTTTTTAAATTGAGAGAAGTACTTTTTAAGTTTCTCAAAATATGCTCTAAGCATTACTGTTGGTGATTTTTGTCGGCAGTTATTAATATTAAATAAATTTATTTATTACAAATTGCCTTGGAAATAAAGCTGATATATTTTTAAGTCTGACATTGAACTTTGAGATGACAAAATATATCATGTATAATCCCCAGACATATAATGTATTTTCCATGTATCCCTTCAACTGTAATGTATTGGTACCAGCAGAATGCTTGAATATTAATATACATCACACTGAGATACGTATTGGAATATTAATATGTGTTGGTGAAACGCTTATATATTAGAGTACTGATATTTATTAGACATCATAGGAACACTATATTAGTGGTTCTCAAAGAGGTCAGTTTGGGTCGCGGAGAAACGTCGAGGAAACCTAAGAGGGCGTTTTTGGTCCAAGGCAAAATAAGGAGGCATCGATGACTAACTGCCTCCCTCATGGGCAATACTCACAAGAATGATCTGAATTTCTTAATTAATACTGAAAATCATTGAAACATGAATAAATTAAGTAGTACTAACTGTCTTTTTAGAAATATATCAGTTGATATTAAAATTAAGTATTTGTACATTATAGATTTGTCTCCAATACCTTTCTGACTCATACAAAAACCTTTGGCAAGTACTATTAATGTTTTCAAAACGTAATCTAGTAAACAAGATTGAAACAATTGAATCATTGTGTGAAATAGTAGGGTATGATCAAAAGATAGGAAACTATGCTTTTTGTTGTTGTTGAAAAACAAGACAGTGAGATTTCCCCCCAAGAATGTTGCGGTAGGCTAAGACAGATTGAGTACCTTGTGATGGTATCCTATTGCTCGTCTCGTCTGTCGTTTTAAAATTAATCACAAGATCTAAAGTTCAACTCAAATTCAAGCATATACTAATTAATTTAAATAATGTTTTCTATACGATGTACCTTTATTTACACTTCAAATAAGGGGGATGCTCTTCACACAGTTATACTTTCCTTCTCCGCGAGTACTCTAATAAGTTTAATAAACTATCAAACAATACTCTTACCGGAATGAGATGCGAGAACCTCTTGCTATAGCTCCGACAGTATTGATTCCTTATCTCAACTAATCTGCTATACACGCCAGAATACTTACACGCACATCATACTAACATTCATTTTATTACTATAACCTCAATTCTAATCTCTCACATCCTTCAATAACCCCTCTTTCTTTTTCCTTCTTCATTAATTTATATCTGAACTTTTGATTTTTATAATTAGAAGTGGAGTTTTTTGAATGAAGCAAATTCCATTAACTGTCCATAAGTATAGTTGAAGGAATGTGCTCTTCATATCACTACAATCTTGCTTAAAAAAAAGAGTTTCCAACGGGATCGGTGCCACCTAATTGTGAGCATTGAAAAGATCTAAGGGGACAGTCTTAGTCCGAGACTAATTTAGGGGATTTTGAGGACCAATTGCCGCTCTCCAGGGCAATATTCAACAGAACGTGGGGAAAAGCTTGATTAATACCGAAAATCATTGGTCAAATGTTTCAACAAATAGTTTTAAGTTCTAATAATTATTTCTCTTTCTTTTAATAAAAATAAAGTTAAATTAGTTAATTTGTCCATATTAAAAAAACAACGAATTCCATTCCTGTTCAAAAGTACGAAAATAATTTTTATCGTTATCACGTAAATGGGAATAATTTTATTTAAGTTTTCAATAATATAAAGTTCTTTGAAATTTAAATCTTCATTAAGAAATCTAAGTTTAATGAGTTATTTCATATTTTTTTTACGTTTTTAGCCACGTTTCATCATTTTATCAAATTATAAATTACACTACATATTAATTCCTTTTTCTTGAATTAACAGTGTGAATAATATGTTCATAGTTTCATGACAAGTTTCAAAGGACATATATAAAAGTTATCATTCAATTTCATAGAAAATTTTTACAATGTAATATTTAAGTTTATTTAAGTACATTATTAATAGTTATATTGGGAATATCTCATTGCAAAATGCAGAAGCTGTCTTGATTACTGAAAAAGCTATTTACTATCGCGTGCAATCAAAACAGATCTTATATTTAACTGGAAAAAATGAAGTAATATACCTTGCATTTTTGACCACAACTACACAAATATGATTTCGCAGTTAATTGATTTAAGAAAGTGAATTATAAGATTAAATCGAAAATATTCAGATAATTTAAGAGATCTATTAGTTAATTTTTACATCTAGATTTTTCATTTTTTTTTTACTTCTGTTATACAAATATTTCAAAAACTTGTATTTGAAAATTTCATTTTAACTAGATCATTAATCGAAGACGCAAATTATAGATTACCACACACATATATAGAAAATCTAAATGATTAATCTACAAAGCAAATGTATAGGTTATTTTTTTTTAACAATTCAGAAATATTTAAAGTATATTAGTTTAATTTTATGAATTGTTTGAGTGTTTCTTTAGTATCAAATGAGACAAATGAATTTCATCCAATCCTCATTTTTTTATCCAAGAATTTGAAACAGATGGTTATGCTGATTAGAAATAGTTTATGGTATAAATGCGAGCTTGTTACTTTTCCTAGCTATTTGATCAAAGTTTAATAGAAAAAGTTGTTAAAATATAGTTAAACAAGTTATAAAAACAAAAGGAAATCAACTAAATATTAAAAACACAATTATTTTGGAATACTTTTTTAAGAATAAAAAATGAATAAAATGAAGTAAAAAGATGTTTTGTATTATGTGTTTACTTTTTCAGCTATCCCACACTTTTCTCTTTTTATCAATGAATTTATTTCGTGCTTCACTTGTTTTAAGAGTAGGAAGTAAAATTTTTTGTGTAAATAATTTCTTTCTGAATTTTTAAGAGACAAACAAGCGATAGTGGAAATGAAGCACAAATAAGAATTATTTTCATTTACAAGAAATGAAAAACTCCCGGAGTGGCTGAAGGCAATAAAATATTAAATAAATGAAGCAATGAAGAATAAATATAGGAGAAAGAAATATCAGCAGAATAGCTCTATTTCTTATCTTTAAAAACCTATTTTAATGTTTTCCTTAAAAATATAAATTAATCAAATATCGTTTTACATTACCAAGGGAAAGTGCTGACATATTTTACCATCTTTAAATATACTTATATTTTTTTTCAGATTCAAAGATTTTGTTTATATTTAAAAATGAAAACATCATCTGATAAAATCAAAGTAAAGATAATGAAAATAATTTTATGCTGCGTATACAAAATGAATTTTTTCAATGAATATTTAAGCAAATCTTTCTTCTTTTTATATCTGAAAGGAATGCATGAAATTGAATTTGAATAATAGGATATTTTTACTTTTTGTGGATGGTAAAGATTACACAAAGAAAAATTTTACTACACAAATTTGGCTTAACAAAATGATTAATGAAAAATGACACCGAACAAATTCTTAATAACAATACAGAACTTATTTAAATTTTACTTAAATAATATTAGTAAAATATTATTTGATTAAAATTTTTATTTCGCATTTCAATGCAATAAAAATAATCCTTATGTGTTGCATTGCACTTAATTTTATCAAATGCCTTTATTATTGTTTCAAATTAAAATTAGAACATTCTTAAAAATATTTTTTACTTTATTTTTGATTCTATTTGCATTCTATTGCAGCAAACATTTTGAGTTTTATACCATTAAAAATTATTAAAACTTTTGTTTCAAGTAACATTATTTTCTTAATACTTTGTTTAAAAACTCAAATTTTCTACAAAGCAGTAATTTTCCAAATTCAGTTAATTCTTAACTGAAAGGAACTAGCCCTTTACAAAAAAGTCTTGTGTCTCAACAATTGGATTACTTTTTTTCTGGATAAATAGCATCCTTTTTTGACTTTAACACATTTAAAACTAATTTTTAGATACATGTGATACTACACAATTCAAAAATGTAAATGTTCAATTATATGTTAAATCATTTTAATTTCCAAATTCTTTAAAATTTTCATTGTTTGATCCTTGTTTATTTAACTAACCAAAAATATCATATCAGCTTTCCTCATTGAATAAAATAATAGTCCTAAAATGAAGTCTTCATTCATACACGTTTTTTAAGTTTAATAATGATACTTTTACTGGATTTCTTTAAATACTTTCACATTCACAATGAGTTTTTTTTATCTATCTCTCCAAATTTAAGAACTTTCGCTGCAGTACTTTCGGTTCCTCTACATTTCTTGATGTTTTAAGAATCGTATTGATAAACTGTAATACCACGTAAAACCTTTATAGTTCTTACCACAAATGTAGCGTTTTGAACTTCCTGTTTCTTGAGAAACTTCAACTTACTTTTCTTCTTGGATAATTTGTCAAAGATACATTTTAAAAGTATTTGATGGCTCTCCTAACAGTATTTTCATGTATATGTATGTGCACATGCATGTGTATGGTATTTTACTTAATTTAAATTTAGCACTATTTTCCCCTGTAGTGGTCTTCTTCTGAAGGGTGAAATATGCTAAACTTTTCTAAAAACGACATAAGAATAGTACACAAAAGACATTAATAAGTCTTAAATTAATCTATAACGTAAAATCTCCGTAATTACTTTGGAATGAAAATACTTTTTTAAGAAATGTTGGCGTTTCTTGTTACCTAGAAAAATTGTACATTTTATGTTTGAATAAATATTTATTGTATCTTGTTTAACCTAATATAGTATAACACTAGCCAAATACTTTCTTTAATGTGTATTATTACTTTTTAATGAAAAATAATTACATAATTTTAATTTATCATATATTAAAATGTATAAAATGTGAATGTTTCATTTTTTGCGTTCGAAAAATACAGGGGGTGGACAAAAATATGGAAACACCTTGTAAAATGCATGTTTGAAAAGAAAGATTGATTTTAATGAAATATGTAGGTGGCGCTGGCGTTTTTGACTACTAACGCCACCTATACAACTTCGTAAATGTGCTAAACAGTTCAGTTGTTGTCGGAGTACTGTTATGTGAGGTTGTCATTGCATTATGTCAGAGTTAACAGACTTCGAACGTGGGCAAATTGTTGGAGCACGTATGGTAGGTGCTTCCGTAAGCAAGGTAGCCGAGGTGTTTAGTGTTTCAAGAGGTACTGTATCGAAGATTTATCCCGCATATTTGAAAAGCGGAAAAACATCATCTGCTAAATCACAATACGGACGAAAGTGTGTGCTGAGTGATAGTGACAGACGATCATTAAGCGCAATTGTGACGAAAAATAAGAAGACCACAGCTGCAATAGTTACTGCTGAAATGAATGTTGTGTTACAGAACCCTGTGAGTACCAAAACAATTAGAAGGGAGCTTCATAAACAGGGAATTTCTGGCCGTGCTGCAATTGAGAAGCCACTCATCGGTGATGCTAATGCCCGTAACAGGAAAAGGTGGTGTTTAAGTCATAAAGCCTGGACTATAGGGCAGTGGAAGCGTGTAATATGGTCTGACGAGTCTTCTTTCACATTGTTTCCCACTTCTGGCCGAGTTTACGTCTGGAGAACGCCATCTCAAGCCTATAATACAGACTGCTTGTTGCCAAGAGTGAAACATGGCGGGGGTTCTGTTATGGTTTGGGCAGCCATATCGTGGTTCTCTGCTGGCCCCATGATAACTGTGTCAGGGCACATGACTGCCAAGACTTATGTGAACATTTTGGCAGATCAAGTTCATCCCATGGTACAAACTTTGTTCCCCGATGGTGATGGTGTCTTCCAAGACGACAAAGCCTCTGTTCACACAGCTCACATTGTCCAGGACTGGTTTTCTGAGCACGAGGAGGATTTGTCCCATCTCCCCTGGCCACCACAGTCACCAGACCTGAATATTATCGAACCTTTGTGGTCTACATTGGAACGGAAAGTGCTTTCTCGTTATCCACCGCCAACATCGTTATCTGAACTTGCCACCGTTTTGCAGGAAGAATGGTATAATATTCCCTTGGCACACATACAGGAACTGTATTTATCCATTCCGAGAAGACTGCAAGCTGTTTTGGATGCCAACGGGTTTCCTACACCATATTAAGCAAAGAAACATGTTTTTTAAAAGGTGTTTCCATATTTTTGTCCAACCCCTGTAACTAAGTTAAGTAACTTTTAATACACAATCTAAATCTAAATTTTCCTTTTGAGAAACTCTGAAGCTTAATTACGTTCTGTTAATTTATTATTTTTTGGAATATATAATATTCTTTATGATTATCCCGTTTATACGAATTTTATAAATGGACTTGTTATTATTTTAAGCTTTGCCTTTTATTAACACCATTAGCGCTTACATCTAATAATATTTCATGCATTTAATAATGAAAGATAGCAACATCTTGCTTCTCATATTAATCTTTCATTACACTTGATACATCTTTTATGACAAGCGAGATTTATTGAAAAGAATGAAGTTGATTTTTGATGAATCGTATAAGCATGGAATAATAGTTCATTTCCCACCTGTGAAAAAGGAGCTATATCTAAAATACATTTTATATATTTACACTTTTAATAGAGAGATCATTTATTTTAGTTTTTATTTACTTCAATAACATAATTAATTATAGGTTTCATAAGCTATCAAACGATAAGTCCTCAAAAAAGTCCAATCATTTATTCAGATTCTTCAATGAGACAAACTTTAAAAATTATTCATTTCAGACACTTCATTTAACAGAAAGAAATTAGCTATAAATAGCTTGTCTGAGAAATTGAAACAAAAATTTAATTAGAACTAAATCAGTTTATCTGTACACAAATTTGCTTGACTCTAATCTGTTATTGTATAAGTATTTCTACTTATAACTAAACCTGGATATTTACACCTGACTATAAGTAAAAGTTATTTTCAAATGATTTAAACAAATTTTTGTTAATTATTTGTTGGGTTTCAATGATTAATAATTTTCAATTTAAAAAAAATGCATACAAAGATAACTCAATTATTAAACAGGTCATCATATGGCATAGCCTTAAGCGGTTGCTAAAATTCTGATGGCTTATATTTTTCGCCCACCTTTGAAGGTTGTTTTATTGTTACACCTTGGAAGGGAAGGTCAATGAACCTAGAACGCCAACGGTGATTGAAACTCGCAACTCCAGTCAGAAGAAAACTCTACTAGTTTTGTTTTGCAGTGCTTTTAACAACTAGGCAAAAAAAGAATTCCTCCAGAACTAGTTATTAAGGCATTCTAATTTCTGTATTTTTTACTGAAAAGAGCCGGTGCAAAATAAAGTTATTTGAAATGCAATAAACATTTTATTTCAATAAATAAGCAAGTTTTATGGAAGATACTCTTGCTTAAATCGAAATTCAGCAATTACAGGAGTAAAAATTCCTTAAAGCTGGCCTGGTGAAGGTTTCTCTTTTGGCTCAGCAGTCAAAAATGAATATCTGTGAACCCACAACCGGCAATAGAAGCCCGCCCTAAATCTGTAAGATTAACTTTCTTTGCAGAATTGATAGGGTCTCATTACTTCCCTTCATACCTTATATTTATTATTTGTTTAAGTGATCTAGAATTCATAATTTTCTTATCGTAATTCCATTATTTTTTTCCTTCTCCTATTTCTTTTACCATCTAAGCAATCAATTACCAGTCGGGAATACACGAGAGAGTATTGGGGGTACACAAAAAGAAAACAGTAATAAGGGCCAACCAACTAAAAAAAGTACAAAAGAATTAAAGATTAAAAAGAATTTTAAAAAGTAGTAGAAATGTTTATTAATATTGCCAATTGTGGTATATTGATCTCTCTATAGATAATATCTTCAGCGACTTTCGATGAATCTTCTTAGAATCATTACTGAAGATGATTCACAGTTATTCCGTGCGGCTTCATGCTGTTCTTTCGTGGCGTCATTGCAGTATCTGGAGACATTGTTGAAGAGTCAGGGACACTCTCTGTAATGGTTTCCGTACAAATAATCCAGAAGCATGTACCCATTTGCTGATGATTTTGGCACTTACAAAATGACTCATAGATGGCATAACTGTTCGCATAATGTCTGGAATTAAGACAGCTGGTGTATTTTGTGCATGCAGGACAATTCTTCGATCCCTAATTTTAGTCCATGTAGCTCTCTCTATAAGCCTAATTATGGTGAATGGTAATATCCTTGTATCCAATTCCGCATACAATGTAAAACTATAATATCTACCCGACTAATGTGATGCGTAATCTAATGGAATGACAACTGCATTCATACAGTCCTACGATGTCACACTCCTCAAAGGCGTTAAACTGTTCAAATGGTTTCGAATTGTTTCTTCTCAAAGGCATTCTAAACTTCAATGTGATAAATGAAATCAAAACACATTATTTAGATTCAACAATACGAACTTTGAAAGAACCTTTTAAAAGATCCTTAGAAGGGTACTAAGTCACGTGTACGCCGACATCGTTAGCACCGGATAAGCTGATAGTTTAATCTTTTGCATATCTGATAAAAACGAAACAGTTTCTTAATCTGCATTTATGTACCTTTCTTCCTTCTGAGGGCAACTTTTGTTTGGACGATGAGTGTACCTATGAATCTAATTGGTGGCATATGGTTCCAAACAATTTATGGTGAATTGTTTCAATAGTTTCTTTTATTGAGGAAAAGTCCTCACCGTGTTGTCAGAAAGTCTCTAGCCATAATATTTAACATTACAACATCATGCTTGTCCATTTTCAAATGTAATGACATATCGCTTTCATCCATATTACATTTTAGGATCTTATGATAAAGATATGTACCATACCTTTGCAAATACTCTTCTGCTTTGGGTTCAGTAGAATGAAAGTCTCAAAAATTTATCATTTGTCTTAAAAAGGTGCTGTAAGAAACTGATAAAAAGCATTTAATGATGATAGTTGATAAAGCTACTGCTTAAAATAAAGTTTAAGCAATATGATATATAACCAAATATTTGACGCTACGTTATTATGTCAACAAGAGTAAAAGAGGGAAAACCGTGTTGAATTTCTCACTTTCTATTGTTGGAGAGATATCCCATTGCTTGGACACATTCCTGATTTGGTGAAAAGGGTCGAAGGATTTTACTAACAGACATTGGCACTGTCAAAGGTAACGAAGCTTCCAATTACATTAGCTATCACAGTATGAGATGAGGTAAAAATTAATACATTGATTAAATTTAATTTTACTATCTATCACAGATGCTGTAAAATAGAGATAAAAGTGCTCATGAAAGGAGTTTTATATCTTTGTCAAATAATATGGTGTCTCGAAGAATACAGGACATATCAGACGATGTTAAGAATATAGTCATAAGTGATGTCAAAGGTTGTGAATTGTTTTGTATCCATGTCGACTAAGTACCTACATTGCCCACTTCATTATAACAAGTAATCGCTATGTACCTGAAAAATTTTGAAGAAAACCTCCTTATTTGTCACCATTAAAGTGTCACATGACTGTTAAAAACGAATTTAAACCAAATGATTATTATTTCTTGAAAAAAGAATTCAATGGTTAAAATATGTATTGCTCATCATAGGTGGAGAGATTCCCGTGAAAGGAGTTGCTACTCAGTCTTATGTCACGAGTGGCAGAAGTCATCTTCAAAATGAAATGTATTCATTGCCGTATTCAATTTCATCGAAACCTTTGCCCCTAGACTTAGGAAACATTCTTGATGAAGCGATCGAAGCTACTAACTATATCAGGGCGAATTCTATCAACTTTAAATTGTTTGAATTGTTGTGTGAAGACATGATCAACCTTCACAATACTTTGCTTTTGCACACCGAAGTTAGGTGGTTGTTTTGGCTGACAAAACTGTTTGAACTTCGGCGCGAGCTAGTCCTTGGGAAGATAATCCTTTTAAAGATCTTGGGTCTAGTATTCTTAATTTTGAATGGCTATATAGTCTTGTATATCTGAGTGATAACGTTCACTAGATTAATTAACTCAGTATTTAATTCGAAAACTATTATAACACTTTTCAAGTTGTCGATAATGTTGAATCCTTGATTTTTTTTTCATCTGGGAGCTAAGTGCATTAAAAAAGAATAACATGAAATGTTCGTAACACTTTATCTTTTCTTATCATATGCCAAGATAAATTTAACAGTTTGTGATAAATTAAACAAGGATTCCGAAGGATTGGGATTCTCGATTGATAATTATTTCTCACAGCCGGAAATGTATGATCGAGGGATATGCAATAATCATAAAAAAGAATATTTTGTATTGGCTTCACTGTCGATTTCTGAAAAGTAGAAATTCTTAGTTCCCTCTTCAAATATCACCCTGAAGAACCTCTTCAATAGTGTAATGGTGAATCTAGTCAATTTTGGGGCTTGACTCTATAATAAAAACAGTAAACAATCTAAAAATGCTATTATGTTTTTGTTGCCATTGGCTAGTATGGTGCTTGTTCAACGGGCATTTTTTTTTCGTACCCTTGCTTAAAAAAACAAACACGCAGTTCTAGATTTGAGATTGTATTGATCTCTTTTTGAGCTTTATCAATACATTTTAACTCAATACAATCCAAATATGTCAATTTTCCTTTTTTCGAATCATTGTGCTATTTGGATGCGTACTTCAAAAATACAATTAAGGACTATATAATAAAAAAAATATAACAGTAATTTCACTCAAAATAAACTTTTTTTTGCAGAAATTTCTAGAATCTGAAATGGGTGAAGCCAATTGAGAGAGAGTTCCTAGAGGATTCAGTGTCGTGAGAAATATATCGGTTACGAAATACATAGCTCGTGTTTTTCGTAATCTTTCTGCTATGCCGTCGACAAATGCATAGCCTTTTTTTCGAGCGTGAAACTTGATTCATGGTTGGTTCTTGTTTCCCTGAAACTTAAATTTTTAAAACTAAAGGCGAATTTCCAAAAAAAAAAAAAAAATGGGGCACACTATAACTAGAATTCATAGATTCATTATATTAAATTACATGGATCTGCATCTTCTAATCTTTTCACTATACCACAAACAAAAAGAGCAAATTATTTCTTTTATTAATTTAGGTTAAATATGAACTTTTCCTCATATTAATAGAGAAAAAAAGTTTTTTTTCGACGAACACATATAAAGAAATAATATTATCTAAATTATTTCCAAATAAAATATGTATGTTATCTAAATTATTTCTAAAATAACATATATGTAACACGAATAAGAAGCTCATATTTAAATCAGTTTAAAGAATTTCAAAAATCTAAACCAAAACGATGTTCTTATTTTATTCTTGTCTCCAAGAACGTCAAAGGAACTTAGATGATTCTCTCCGTTTGGATTCAAAGTGAACATGTGAAAGAAAAGCAGATTTCTTTGACACAAAGACATTTTTACGCATCTTTTGCCAGTTGTTTATTTGTTGAGATATAATTGTATAACTTCGCAAATCCCGAGTTCTGGGTTGACATTTGTTTATTCAAAAGCGCACTGCCTTTTTGTCATTCGTTACTCTGTTTTGTGCTTAGAAAAGCAATTTGTCATTCTAGTTTATATTTTATTGTTTCTCTTTACTCATGTGCGATATTTTCCGGGGCGTCAAACGACCAAATAAAGAAATTCAGTAATACCTTTTGGAAAGTTAGTAACGATATGTTTTTGATAGTTTTTTTACGCAAAAATGTTATTTTTCAGATAATTTATTTTTGCGTAAAATGTATAAATATAGTATTTTTCCTTTATTTTTTTGAAATCAATAAGTCTTAAGAAAAGAAGAGCGAGCAAAAAGATCATTTCAGTGTGTTTCTTCTTTTTTATTCCAACATACATAAAATCTTATTTTATTTCTGCATTTTAACGGAATTAATTCTGGTTTTTTAACCATCCATATCCTTGAGTTAATATTGGTTGCATAATGATAATTTTTTGTTACTCCGCTTTTTTAATAGAAAAAAATGACATCGATGCTTTTATATCAGAGGATTTTCACATAGTTCGAAAATATTGCAGACAATTCAGCATTAATAGTTTTAATGAAACTTTTTGACAATGATAAAAAAAGTATATTCATTGAAATTTCTTTTTATAAATTTGAAGTACTTTTTAAAACAAGAAGATATTTTTTTTCTCTTTAAGACATTCGATTTGAGAAATAAATCGTTCCAGGCTAAATTTGCAATTTAAAATATTCCAAAAAATTTGATTAACCATATTATTTCAGAATTAGTGATTTTGTTATATTATTTTGCTGTGTATAAGCAATTCGCTTTTACAAAGTTTATAGTTAAAAATGCGTAAGTTATAGGATAAATTAAACAAATTTTAATGAAATTTTTAAATTTTTAACAATACAGGATATTTCATCTCAATATAAAATACTTTAGTTAATTTTTTATTCAAAATAATTAACATAGAAATATTCTTTAGTTTCACGATTTATTTATGTTAACAATTGCTTCGGAGTAAAAAACTTTTTGCTAATAATCTACTTTATTTCTTTCTACATTATCAGTATAAAAATCATTACCTTAAATCTTGAATCAAACATAGCAAGAGACGCCGAAAAAAAGTACATTTTCTAAAAATAAAATAATATAAATAAATAAATAACAATAAGGATACTTGGAATATAAAATAAACTGAAAACTATATTTGCTGAATTTGCGAGAAGACGATAAAGTTTGAATTTTTAAGTCCACCCATCTTGGGCGCTTTGAAAACGTGGGAATGCAAAGGTTAATGAGTGTTTGTGAAAGATACTACAGATAGAACAGAAAAATAAAGAAAGAAAAAGCTGATGCAGTTTTCCATGGGATGTTAGATTCCGAGTATTTGTGTAAGATGCGCCATAATAAGCTCTTTGTAAGCCTTATTTTAGACTCGTTATTGTTTAGGAGGGCAATTATTTGAGAAATGCCCTCTTTTCTAAATTGAACACTATTTATTAGAGAAAGACAGATTGATTGACTGCTTATTAACGTCGTATAGGAAGCAACAAGTGGGTTATTGGTGTCTGACTCTTAAATTTGAACCTCAGTCAAGTGACGAAGACTGTGTTTAAATTTAATTGCGTGCAAAGATCGATTTAAAAGAAAAACTTTCTTTTTTTACTTAAAGGAAGAAAAGTAGACTTGGTGAATTTGGCAATCGAAGTAGATGAATTTGTTTCACTCTATTGTACAGCAATGGATTTAACAAAAATGATAACGAAATCGAAAAACTATTAAGATTTTATGTAAGGAATATTAGACATGATAATTAGAGAATTCATAGATAATGAAAAATTCAAAAAGGTAAAAGGTGGTCACTAAATAATGAAAAATCAGAAAAGGCTAAAACCAAATTTGAATTGGAAAGACTATATATACGAATAAAAGAAGAAGAAGGAAAGTTTTTAAAAGAATGCGTTTGAGAAAGAAAAATATACACTTTTGGAAATTAAATATGAACAAGAAGTACTGCTTCAAAAATAGTTGGAAAAAGAACAAGCACTGAGAAAAAAAAAGGAAAATCATAAAAAAGAGCGAAAAATGACGTCAAGAAGAATTGAAGCACTTAAATGAAGAGCCAAGCTCAAAAGATCAGAAGTTAGAATTTTTTTTTTCTAGTATTGGAAGAATCGCTTGGCGAGAAAACATAACTGACAGAAAAGAGGAAAACTGTAACGGATTATATGAAAAGACATCTTGTAGGGAACAACCAACAAACTGTTACAATAAGAAAATTAAATTTCGAAAGTTAGTTGAAAAGCAGGTGTTATTTAAAAAAAACATGACAAAGAAAATAATATATTTCTGTTGAAGAAATAGAACAATCAATTTTAGAGAGGTAAATTAATCCACAGGAAGCCGATATTGAGAAGATATCTAAATTCATAGGTGATTGAGATGTCCTTATTAGAGATAAAGATGTAACTCTACTAAATGATTAAGATAAAATACTGAGTAAATATATGGAAGTGTGTAGCTTATCGAGTCAAGCAGAGAAGCTAATACAAGAAGAATTGGGAAGACGGGAAGAACAGCGAAATTCGGAAAAAGAATTGCTTCAAGAACTTGGAAGCAGAAGAACGATAAAAATAGAAGGGAGAACATTAATATTTAAATAGATGACTGTGGAGAATACCCAAGCAAAAAAAAAAAAAAAAAAGAGAGACGTATCCAATGACCAAGAAGATTTGAACGTCCCAGTATAAATTTTGAAAAAAGGAAAAGTAAAGTTCGAAGAAAAGTGAAAATTTTGCTGCAAAAAATTTAACGTGAAGACAGAGTTAGCAGAAAAAAATATGTCGAACTTTTTTCATGCAGAGAGAAAAACTCATTTTGAGGTGAGTATCTAAAGTCATAGATCAAACCACTCTATTATCGAAGTTCATGAAGGAAATGACACATGTAGTGTCAACATTCTCTCTCCATAGTGGAAAGAGGGACCTGGTGTTTGCGGGGTAACGTAGACGTAGAAACAGAAAGAGGGGATTTGCTACTCGCACACAGAAAATCAAAGATCCCACCCCATCATGGCATTCTAGTGAAGAAACACATGTTGCCGAATGACACCTGCTTAGGAAAGAGAAAAGAGAGTGAAATTGTTGAGCTGGAACACTAAGTCCATGAAGAGACACGAAAGAATGTCACACCCCTTACATAAAAACACGATAAAGACTAAACATTCCCCACGTGTAAGCAAAGGACAGCATGAAAAAGAATAAATTCCCAAGAGAAATGGTGATAACTTTTCTTTTTTTATTATTTTTGTCCAAATAAGATAATAATTAGGAAGAAACCGAGGGACATAAGATATGAGAGTGTTTCGAAAAGAAAAAAAAGAAGAAATCTGAATTTTTGGACTGTCATTAATAATGTGTTACTTAAGAAACTTTTTGCTGATACTGATATTTTCAATGCGTGTTGATTTAGTTTTAGTTTGTCGAGTTTTATCTAAAATTGAAAAAAAAATCATTTTTCATAGATTATTTTAATTAAGAATGAATTTCTATTAAACGTGTGTCTAAAATGTTTTACTGTAGTGTTGTCTTCCTAATGGCATTATACTAAAAATCTTTTTTACTATATTTTTGCTTTACTGATTTTGATGACTAGTATTTTAAAGTGTTTAATAATTAGTATTTAAAGTGTTTAATAATTAGTAAAATGTATAATTGTAACTTCGAAATGAATGATAAACAGAATTTTAAGATATATGATAATTGATTTTTCGAAGTGAATAATAATTAGTATGTAATGTTTTGAAGTGTGTAAGAATTATTATATTGAAGTAAAAATTAGTCGATGCTTTAAAATGTATAAGTGAGGTTTTCATAAGTAATTTAGTAATATTTGTTTTTTTGTAGAGCTATAGGTGAGTTTAAATTTTAGTAATTATTGAGTATAATAGGTTTGTGTTATTAATTTGGAAATTAGTACAATTGAATCGATTATAATATCAGAATCGTAGCATGTTAGAGTCTACCTGTATAAGGCTCTTTGTAAGCGCTGGAATGTAAAAAGTAATACAATGGTTTATTGTGTTTTTACGAAAGACGTTCCAAAAGTTAAGGGAGTGAAGGCTTATTACGAGTTTTCCATAGATTATATTTGCATAATGTGGAACTGTAGTAAAGTCATTGTAAATAGCGTAACACAACTTTCTAGTGGTTATAGTTTGAAGGCACTATTGTTTAAGAAATATAATCTTGTCTAATTTGAACTCTGTCTATCAGAGAAACACAGAAGTGAAACACAAAAAAGAGATATCTAATACTTGAGGAGTGAAAATCTAACAAACAGAAATAGGATAATAGAAGTTGTGACAAAACTCAATTAAATCTGAAGAATGAATTAGATTTCTTTCCCTTCTAAATTTCAACAAATAATATTTATATATATATATATATATATATATATATATATATATATATATA
>BMAW01098781.1:0-18125 GCA_019974015.1 Nephila pilipes | reverse complement strand
TATATATATATATATATATATATATATATATATATATATATATACATATACACATATATGTATGTGTGTGTAATGATTTAACTTTAATTCATATTAGTTTCTCATAATATAATTTAATTTCCTAATTTTCCCCATTCTCTCATTTAGAAGTAAAACATTCATTCTTATTTGATAATAAACATCCTTTTTAACTTTAATTTATGTAATCACGCGTTCTTAAAAGTTCGCAGAATAAGCAGATCCCACGCCTTCAGACCTGTAAGAATGATCTCTACCAGACTCTAGGTCTGCACTTAAATTCCCTCGAAATCCCTCCATTCATCCCTCATGTTCTATGACGCTTATTGTGAAAGATCCCTGATATATAATCAAAAACACAGCGAAAAGCCCTCTCTTTTTTCATGTTCTTGCTCTTACACTCCTCTCTGATGATCATCTGATATATTTATGGAGTTTCGCATCGGCCTTGATGTCCAAAGCCGGACTAAAGTCTGAAAATATTAACAAAAAATCTTTTCGGTCATGTATGCACACTGTTCCATTAATGTAGAACTAATGTTTAATATCAATCACATGATGATATATATATATATATATATATATATATATATATAATTATATATAACACATCAATCAATAACTCCCGAGACTAACATTGAAAACAACATTTTTTTTGCAAATTTTTTTTTTTATTCATCAACATAACACCTTTTGTTAATCACCTTTTAGGGTGATACAATCGTTCCAACGCTTTTCCAAATCTTTTTTTGACCCCCCCGCCGGTTTTTTTTTTTTTTTTTCGCAAGAAATCTTTTTTGTTGCGAGTAAATAGCGATAAACAACTTTCTGAATCATCGACTCGTTGCTGTTTTTGTTCCATCGAAAGCAATCGCGGCACCCACTTGGAAAAAACCTTTTTCACTTCACTTCAAAAAACCTTTTTCAGTAAATACACTTCCATATGATATCTGATATCTGTGTCATGTCAGCAATCTCACGGAGCTTCACTTTACGATCTTTCATTATAATTTTTGTCATATATAATTTTTTCTTGAAGTAAACAAAATGTCAATCTGGATATAAGCGAACAACGCATATTCTCTCGTTAACCTTGTTTCACATAAGTTGCATGACAAAAATAAGGAAAATTATTTTCCATAGGATATTTTATGTCTTCTACTGAATTTAAACGCATTAGTAAACGTTACAAAAATAATATGTTACCTGCCAAAAATTATTTTTTCAAATATATTATTATGCTTGAGTAAGTTTTGTATTTATAACGCTGAGACTTACGCCTCATAGCACTCACAAATTGAATTAAAGAAATATTTAAGCAATACAACTTTCATAATTTCAAAGGATTCATGAATATAATTTTAGAAAACTAAAAATGGGATATTTAATACTATTTTCTTAGTTTTGCTTAAAATAAAAATAATATCATTAATTTTGTATCTCTAATCAAAAGAGTTTTCTCTCTTCTGAAAGAATAAAACCTTATCTTTAGCAAATTGCGGTTAATTAGTATTATAAAACAAGTGCTACTCATGAGATAGAAATTAAGCTTAAAGTGAGTATTTCTTTTGTTCCATTGACTGATTTTTGTTTTCAGACAAGAATGAAAGAAATTAAGGCACTAATGTCGCACCAAATTAAATGTCACAATTTTTTTTTTAAAGTGATAAGACATTGAAAGAAATGAAACAGATAAATATAGGAAATAAACATTTAATTTTGGAATCTTACTCATTTTTCAAAGGAAACTTCTCATTTCATATCATTAAAAATTATTTTGGCTTAATTTTCACACACAATACAATTTTGTACGCGGATGATAAAAATTTATCAAAAAATATCTTATATAATTTTTCTACTTAAATAATACTAATATCATCGTAGCATGCTACATTAAAATTGAAATGAATTTTCGTAGAAAATATTATCTGAAGCAATTTGGAAACCTATCTTCATGCAATTACATTGAATTTCTTGTAATATATGAAAATCAAATAAATGAACCGAAGAAGTGATTGATATTCAAAAAAATAATAAACATTCCTAGAAAGAACTCTTAAAAATTACTGATTATCTCTGCTAGATACTATAACATAAATACCTAATTGCGAACAATACAGAATTTATAATAACTGCATATTTTACATTAATCAAGCACTTTAATTACCTTTCATTATATTTATTTATTGTTGACGTTGATTATAACAATGTTAATGACATTATTCATTGTATTTTGAATACTTTTAAGGAGAAGCAATATATTTAAAATATTTGATTAAATGTGATGTAATCTATTTAAAATAAAGTAATTACTGATAGATGATGTAAATGAATTGTTATAGGGAGTTGATTATATTGCGTCATCTTTCAGAGAGATAATTTGAAATGCCCTTTATAATAATAATAAGAACTTACTTAAAATAACATTGTAACTAAAAACATGTATCTATACTTCTGCATATCTATGATCTACGTAATTTAAATTATAAATTTACATAATAGCAAATTATTAAATTTTTGAAATTTAGTATAATATTTTTAAAAAGTTTTAATCGTATCACAGTTAATGTGATAATGTACATTTAAGCCATAAATATCAATTTGTGGTAGAAATCTATTAAATACATACAATAATCTGTTACTTAATTTAAATATATTATATAGCGATAAATTTTCTAGTTATGTAAACAAAATCAAAATAAGATTTCTGTAAACCTTGACTGAGAGTTTTAACTCTCACGTTTTTAATAGGTAAATAAATGCGAGTGCTTATAATTGTTATAAAAGTCGAAATTTTTGGTAATACCATTTGCTGAACTAGTTTAATTTCCTAATGAAAGTCTTAAGATATAAGAGAGGTTTGAATGCTAAATGAAATAAATATACACAACCATTTCATATATTTGTAAATGAAAAACAAATTATCCCAATTACTTTGAAGAGAGGTAGATAAAAAAACTCCACTATACATTAAAATTTAATAGTCAAAAAGGTTATTCATGTTTGAGCACTGTGTTAGCGTAAATTCACTGTGGTTTAACAGCAGTCACTTGAAGCATTTAATTAACAAGTAATTTTACTTTTAAAATCTTAAATCATTGTAAATATAATTGTAATCTTAAAGCATTGTAAATATCAATTAATGCATGCGAGCAAAAACATATCTGCATCGAATTGGAGCAGAGAAACAAAAAAATAATTCAGTCCTGAAAGCAAATAAAATACAAATAGATTTTTACTCTACCTTTATTAACTTCCAAAATTGTGACGTTTTAACAGAAATGTACGGGTTCTTGCGGTAGTTTCAGAAACACCACAACTTTAATTAAATATTTACTTTTGAAGTGAGAAATATTCAAACTCTCGACTAATAAGATTAATTTCGAGCATTTTAATAATGGATTAAAATTATTATTTAAATTCTGAAGTAAATTAATGTATCTGTTCTTACAACTTCACTTTTTTATTTAAATAGATCAGCAATTACCGCATTATAAACTCAACCGCCTTCTTAAGAAGTTATTCAGTTGTGGACACTAGCTTCCTTCTGACATTTTTAGTATCAAAGAAAAATGAGAAACAAGCCAGCAATTTATGTACTTGAGGTTACATAGTACTTAATTGGAATAAAGTTGCGGGAAAGCCCAGGTGCCGTGCATGAAACTTGGACGTTTGATATATTGTGGCATTCTACTCCCCATAGAACATTTGTAAATTTCGATAATGATTTAACAAAATATCATAAAGTATCCTTCATCAATGTATTCTGTTATAATGTGTGACATATGGATGAGATCCTTATTTTTTCAGTTTTGAGATGAATTTCTTTCTAAATAGGTCAAATGCATTTTTAGTTTTAAATATGATATTCTTGAAATATCTGTATTAATTCCAGATATGACATATATGTTTTGATACATTTAACTAATTAGTTAAATTATTTTAAACATTATTTAATTCATTAAACATGTTACGTGTCATCATGAAGTTAAAATATTTTTTGTGGATCAATAACCTCATGACCTAAACACATTAACTGTCTTTTAAAATTTGATACATTTAAAAAATAAATTATACGAATTATGTTTGTAGAAAAATGATTTTTGACTTTTTTTTTATCATACTTGTATATACATTCAAATTTTAAATTGGGATGGTACAATTATTAACCAAAAAAACTTATTTAATTTTTTTTGAAAAACACTTAAAATTTTACTATTTGTTATTACTCGTGTTTAAATTCATTATATATTTTTTAATTTTATTGATGAGTATGCATATATTATACTCATGATGTTCTTGTTGGTATAAATAAATACCTTTTTTGATAAATATAAAAAGCAATGTTGCATGAAATTATTTTTAAATTGGAAAAGGAAAAAAAAATAGCAATGAGGGTTTTTCTTTCTTTTGTTATCTAGAGCTTCATGTCTATTGAGATTAAATCTCATTAACCTTAGAAAATCAGGGATATTTTTTGTAGTATCGATATACTATGCATTCAATTGAAGAAGTTTAGATTTTTATATGCATTCATACGAGGACTTAGAACTCTTTTAAGTTTAACAATTTTCACTGTTCACTGGTTAAAATTCGTTGCTTTGGAATAATCTTTTTGATTTTTTAAAAATAAATTAAGTCTCTTGTAATCATTCAGTAACAGTAAACGAGTGTAGGTTTATTTTTATTTAGTCTATGTATTTATTTTTTCTTCATTCACTGTTTCAGAAAGCGTTTTAACAATTGATGCTTTATATGCAGGAAAAAAATGTTTTAAAAAAACTTATTTTTTAAAAGTTTTATGAATATGTTTATAGTCTCTTTTCAGAAGAGAAGGACGATAAAATTTTGTCGTAATTTTTTGGGGCATAATCAAGTTTGGCTTGCATTGAAAATATTATGTGCTCATAATGTGCCACGTATACAAAATATTTAATATACAAGATCTTCCCTTACCACATAATGCGTGCTCTTGTCGCGGAAATTCTGCTTTAATTATTGCAGTCTAAATGTCTTATTATTCATTAGTTTAATGTTTTTATTAATTAAGCTATTAATTTTTATTTTTATGATATCTGTTTCCGTAACTGTAACGAGTAAGTATGTTGGAAAAAATATGATTCTAAGTTCAAAAATTCTGTCTACAGTGTTTTGTCCGATTCTGGTTGTTGCGGCAGAGATGTAGTTGCAAATAAAATATTTAAAATGGACTCAAGGATTATTTCGATTTAATTGATTTGTCTAATTTACCTTTTTCAGTAATGAAACAATAAAGTAGGACTTCTTTCATTTATAGCCTAATGTCCATCATGTTGTTCAGTATTCAAACCAGTTTTTATTTTTAGAATTAATTTTCTTATTAAGGATTGGCTTGAAACTTGACATCACTCTTTTACATGACAATAATGAAGACTGAAAGATTATAACTCTAGTCAATAATCCCACCTTATACATAATATAAAAAATAAGAATGGAAAATTGAGCTAAAATATTTACTTCCAATTTTCTAGGCCTCTAATATTAAAAACTAATTAAAAAGTACCAGTACTTAATTTTTATCAGCTTGTAAATATCGTCAGAACATGCAGTTATTAAAACACTTCCTTCTGAAGACTTTTAGGAAAGAAAAATAATGCCTTTCTTTCTTCCAAAGTTTTTGATTATGCAAACAGAAAACGTTTTTGGATATTTGATTTTGAATAATTTATGAGGTAAAGATTAAATAGTAACTCTTAAGAATTTTTCATTCTGACTGAATAACAATGTGACCTTTGTAAGAGTTGTTTTCAAATCAATATTAAAGCAACATTGATCGAATGGATGTAAATTGAGGATGGGTTTCTAAAAAAGAGAAAAACAGTTTCTCGATAAATTCGTAGGAATTTATAGGTTGTTGAAGTATAACGTGAAGAACAAAATAAAAATATTTAAAGAGGTCACTTCAAACAATAGTTTCTGAATATTCGTATTGTTAAAATAATCAAGTTTAAGGAATGCTTTTAAAAATTGACTAGTAGTAAACTCACCAATTTTTTTTCTGGATTTATAGCATTGTTGTTATTTTTAATGAAAATTTTTATCAAAAATGTCATACAATAAAAATTCGCTGGGTAAAATAAACTCTAATTTTTTTTATCGTTATGAAGTTTTTCACGTCTTACTCCACATATAAATAAAAAAGACTATTCGAAATTATAAGAAAGGCTCTCATTAAAAATAATGATACAATATATGTATTAAAATAGGTAACTGTACAACCAGTCAATCTATTGAAACTATTCCTTAAACTTGGTCATTTTTAACGTTTCAGAAATAGGAAAAATGTGGAATGCAGTGACCCTCTTAAATGATCTGAAAAAATAGCCATAAAATTTATTTGACTTACTGAAAGTTTCATTCCTATGATAGAAAGACATTTATTTCATTAGATAATTTATCTTGATGTAAAGTTGTGCATCTCAAAATTCAAATGATTTAACACTATGTATAACTAAGATTTGTTAAAAGACAAGATTTTCTGATTTGCTAATATTAGTTTCCCTTTTTATCGTAAAGAGCAATGCTTTGTTAATTATTGTATTTGTAACAAAAATTAAAATTTCAATATCTTCCTCTTCCTCGAATTATTCATTCTTCTTCTTTTTCTTTTAGTAAAACCGATGTTAATTAGAATGATCAATGCATTAGTAAATGTTAATTTAACATGATTAACTGTCATGGAGAACAAATATGAGGTTTTTAAGTTTAAATTCAATAAATCAAAGCATGAAACACATTATTATGAAAATTAAATACCACGAGATAGCGTTAAAACTTTCCATAGAAATTGATTCCCCCATTTTCCGCTAAGCCATAACTTTATGAAATGAGATTGAACAAGCCAATTACAGATATTGATTAGAAGTTGATGTAAAGAGTAAGCCATTAGTTATCAGTTTTCTAATTTATGACTGGATTTTCCAGGCGTGTATGTGGAAGTCACGAAGTATTTACAAAAAATGAAATACATAAAGTAGTTTGAAAATAATATATAGTAATGTTTTATCTGATAATATTGCTTAATTCCACACATTAAAATGATTAAATGAAGGAAGCTTATATATTTTCTTCTTATTTTAATGAAACATATAAAATCTGAATTTCCAATTGAATTTAATATTTCGATATCCGTAAGGTTCTTATGTTTTAATATAAATTTATTAAAAAACACAAAACATGTATATGAAGTTTTTGATTTTTTTTTGTAACTGCTCAGTTACCATATTGAAAAGCGAAAAGTGGTAAGAGAAGCCAAAGGTGTGTGAAGCGAAGCCAAATAAACCATTTTTCAATTGAATATGTGCCCAGCAACCAATGCCATGAATATGTGACAGAGAGTGCTATTTATAGGATACATGATAATAATTTGAAGTTGCGTAAAATTTCATTTCTCAATGTTATTTTTAAAAGTATGTAATGCTGCATGAGATAAAAACTTACAAATATGCTTTTGTTTCTCTGGGATGCAAAAGGTAAAAAGAAAAAAAGATGAACTGCAAGAGTTTTATTTCTATCTAGTTTTTCTTCTGTAGGAAATCTTAAAAAAAGAATTACACACACACACACACACACACACACACACACACACACACACACACACACACACACACATAACATCCTTTTATCTATCCCAAATCAAACTTAAAAGGATTGTGACGACCTGATGTCTTGTAACATTTGAGTATTGATAGCATGTTAGAATAAATTTTGCTTTACTTTGCGGTATTCTTCAATAAAATGGAGACGTTTAGCATCACTATGAAGATTGTCAAATTTATTCTTACAAAGTTCTTCTGATTTCATATATTCAGTTTATTGCCCTTCTTACCTTCCTCTAATTTGCTTACACTACGTTTCATGTGATTGGAAAGGAGAAGGAAAACTGAATATATGAAATCAGAAGAACTTTGTAAGAATAAATTTTGCTTTACTTTGCGGTATTCTTCAATAAAATGGAGACGTTTAGCATCACTATGAAGATTGTCAAATTTATTCTTACAAAGTTCTTCTGATTTCATATATTCAGTTTTCCTTCTCCTTTCCAATCACATGAAACGTAGTGTAAGCAAATTAGAGGAAGGTAAGAAGGGCAATAAACTGATATGTGGATTATGATATATAATTAAAAGTAGAGGTGGATAGCTCACAGTTCTTATTTGGTAGATGTTATATAGGGTTTAGGGGCGAATTGCGGTAGTTACTCTACCGTGATTAAAATCGATTTGAAGTGATTCTGATTTCGAGTAAGATGTAAAAAGAGTCAAATCTGCAGTATTCGAGAAGTGGCTCCTTCGAAATGGGTGAGTTGGTAAGCTAGAACTTTATTGCTTGATTCTAAACTAGGGTTCAGGAGCGTTGAGAGTTACTTAAAAGAGTGCGATCTTGTATAATCTGAGAAGAGATTTCATAAACATTAGTTGTATTTTTTATGCCTCCCAGTCTGAATTGCGACCTTATTGATTACTTAATTAAACTTTACGATGTCCTTAGACTTAATAATAAAGCGTTGCTGCCTTTAGATACATTAATCGAGAAACAAATAAAACGTTATGAGCCTTCACGCTTTACTTTCCATTTAAGTCTCATTTTAATACAACACTTAAAATACATTGCTATAATGTAATTTAAAATTAAATTCATACATGACAAAAAACTGGCACGAATGTTGGTAAAAAATGGTATTTTCATATATATCTCTGAAATTAATGCAGCATGAACAAAACTGTTCACCTAACACATGTTCATGGAAATATGGAAGTTAAGAAAAATTAGTATTCAATGAAAAAGATCTCATTAAAACCGTTACATATATAGATGATTAAAATTATATATACTAATTCTAAATGATTAAATTATATATACTAATTCTAAATGATTAAATTATATATACTAATTCTAAATGATTAAATTATATATACTAATTCTAAATGATTAAATTATATACACTAATGATTAAAAAAGTAAAATATCACTGATTAAGCACAAACTATCAAAAATCATAGCTTTTTAAGATTTTCATGCTGATGAGTATAAATAAAATTATTTCCAGATACCTATAATAATATTTTGATTCATAAGTATATTGAATGAAGTTCTTGTAATAATAAAAGCGAAAAATAAATTTGCATTTATATAATAAATATCATAAATAATGAAACGTAATGTATTTTAATTTCCATAACAGACTAAAATTATTATTGTATTTAAGTCTCAAATTATAAAGACAACTCATGATTTTCAAAAAAAAAAAAAAAAAAAAAAAAAAAAAAAAAAAAAAATACATTACGTTTTTCTTTAGCGTTATTTGCAATCAAATGACATTTTTTTAAAATTAAATGTGTTAGTTTTCAATGAAAATCACTTTTACTGATCATTTGAATGGTCAGAAGAAAATGATTCAAAAACAATACTTTATAACTCATTACATACTAAATCATTTTGCACACGTTTGCATCGAGAAGAAGGAAATATCTGGAATATTCCGTTATGCTGTATTTGGCAATGTAATTAAATATGACGAATTTTCAACTTTATTTCATTATGATAAAAGGATTCTATTTATATGAAATTCACTATTATTTATGGAAATTTAATGTTCTTCCTTTTAATGTTCTTATCTAAAAGAAAAAGAGAAATAAGTCAATTTGTGCTTCTAAATAATCTCTGTTCGTGATTTGACCTGATAAGCCCTGTAACAATTAACTTTTTAATGATGGTATCTTGATACTGCTTTCATTCATTTCAACATTTACAACAGTCGGAAATAATTATGCCCTCTTTAAAATCATGAATTAATAGTAAAAAAAAATATTAAAAAAAGAGCAATATATCAGCTAGAGTTATGTGTTGTCGAGTATTATACCCATTATAAGAGAACTTATTAAGTGAATTTGGGAGCTGAAATTGATTTGCAGAATAATATCTTCGAAAAGGTCTTATTTAATTAAAAGTAAAGAGCTTTATCATTTAATCCAGTTAATTCTTAAAGTGCGTGAACCAATTATATATATGGATGACTAATCTAAAAAACGCTATTTCAACTGAGTCAGGTTTAAATGAGCATTCGAAAACTTTTTTTCACTTAATTCCCATTTGTTACTTTTATTATATGTCTTGAATCGTATATCGACTTTTCATTCTGATAATGTATATAATTAAACTTTTTCGAATGATTTAAATATAAAGATTGAAGTCTTTTAAAACATCATTGAGCTTTAAAATTAAATTTCCTTCTATATTTTCATAAAGAAAGAATAAACAGCGAATTATTCTAATAATTATAAAAATTATTATTTATTTAGAATTGTAGAGAAAATTGCTAAAAATTTTATTACCAATTCTAAGAACAGATAAACATAAATTTTCGCCATATATATAAATATAATTTAAAATGTAATTAAGAAATAAAATGTATGAAATCTAATAACAAATTACAAAGCTAAAGCAAAGATACTAACCAATTTTTAAATTTAGAATTAAAACTAGTAAAATATAATTATTACCAAATTAATAAATAAACTAATTGAAAATCTTAATTATAATTCAATAACGGTAAGACAGTAAAAATGAATAGAGATACTAAACTGTAAATTAAAGAAAACAAAAAGTCAGAAAGGGAAATTAAATCTTTAAATTGCGGACAGTATATTGAAAAACAAGAATATACGGGAATACATAGTAAACTTGTATATAATTTAATAAAATAAATTGCTTAACAGCAACAATTTAAAATTTAGCGATATTTAAAAATAAAAGGAAAACCAGTAATTTCAAGTATTAACTACTACAAGTGTCATATTATACAAAAACATAGTAAGACATATGAAGCAAAAATCAATAAATGAAAACCCAAAATTTAAAGTAAAGCAGTTTAAAATGCTGTTTCAAGCTTCGGGCTGAGAATGCGTAGTTAATTACGTGGTTCGCTATGGATAATTACTTAATAATTATATATATATATATATATATATATATATATATATATATATATATATATATATATATATACAGAAAGAGCAAAAGAGACTGCACCATTGCAAACTTGTGATGACACTTCCCAGCAACTTTACCCCCAGGACATTTACAGAGATTTCATCGAATACCAAGGAAAGCTTAATTAATCATCCCCTCCTAACCTTGGAAAAAATTTCAGCAATTTGGTGAGAAACGTAAAGGGCTGAGTATTAAAATGCTGTAAACTTGTTAATATCTCGATTAGAGTGAAACTTATGGAATTTTTTTGATTTTTTCCTGTGATATTATGCCTGGATGGAACGATTATAGATATGGAGAAAGGCGAAGTCGTAGAGAATTAGTTGAAAATTGGCCGAGTGAGCCTGTCGGAAGTTTTACGAGGTAATCTGTTGAGATGCAGCTTGTACATACCAATGAATCTGCCTGGACTTCCAAAGCTGCGGGAGTTCTTGCGAAATATTACTTAGGAGATTTATCCGTAATGCGAAGTAATAAGCTGGTGTGCTGAATGTTATTGAAAGTGCTGTGTAACTGCCATTACAAATGCTGTTACAGATTACAAATGATGTGTTATTAATTTGTATAAGTGCTGTAATACCAGGATTGTGCTTTTAACCTGTCCAAGTTATTTAACCTGTGACTCTTCTTGTCCTGAATATTTGTTAATAAATTATCATTTGCCGTTCTTCTCCTTGTGGGACAAATTTCACCATAATCCCACGGGACTGAGTTTTTTATAACCATATGTAAAAAATAGCCTTTCCATTTCTGGAAATAATAAATTATGATCAATTTCTAATCAGTCCTGGGAGCCCCAGGTATATCATTAATGCAATATCTGGAATTTCACAGTCATTGCCTTTGAGCTCCGTAAAATACAATTGTACAGTTCAAACCCCAAATTGTTAAAAAGAGCTATGAATTTAAATTTATGAATTTAGAATTATACAGGAATAATAATATTCCATGGTAGTAGTTATTAATAAATATCAATGTTCCTTTTCAATGCTGCATTTTTTTTAAAAAATAAAGCCATGATTTCATAAAATCAGAAGTGCATAGTTATGAGTACTATAAGGAAAAGGAAAATAATCATAGTTATAGAATACATCGGTCATTGATCAGACGAAGCAATTAATGCATTTAAGTAGGTAAAACGAATAATTTCATAGAACTAAAAGAACACAATGCTTTAGAAAAAAATAATCTAAATAAATATTCATGCTAGGATACATTAAAAATATATGTTATACAATTTTTGGCTGAAAAAAAATTTCTAGCTTCAAAAATAAGTTTAAATTTTCTTCTCATAAGTTTATTTTCATGTATATATACTAGTTCATGTGCATGGAAAGAAATTATCTTCTTTATAGAATGTCTATAGAGAGATTTTAAAATTCTTTCTGAGCAAAACCACGACGATTCGCATTACTGAAAACCTAAGATTGAGATCAGTTTTGAAGCAAATTGGAACAACAGTTGAAAATATTCTCTTATTTTTTACTTTGTTTTCTCACTGAATGTCAAAGAAATAAAATTGTTGAGTTTTGTACGAATTAAAATAGCAAATGCTGAAGAAAAAAGGTGTTTTTTTTCACTCTAAATTATTTTTATGAATTTACGTTTAGCTAATTATTTATTCTATTTTTATATTTGTATAAAATTGCAGATTTCTTTTTCTAAATTAAACTTGCTTATTTGGATATTTGTTGATTATTTATCATTTGCTTCTCGATTTTAATTTGAAATATAAATTAACGAGCTAAAGACATTTGCTTATTTTTACGGGAATCCAACATCATACCATGTTTTTAAGTTTGAAATTTCAAAAAAACTGAATTCACAAAAATTCAATAATCCTGTTGGAAACTTATGAAATATATTTTTTGATAAATTCCTTTCTCCATAACCTAATAACTATATTTTTCCGATGCCGGTGTTTTTTTCTTCAGATAACTTCATTTACAGTGATACATTTTTTTTCTCAGTTTAGAAATCAATAAGTTTACTTGAAAAACAGAAAAGACTCCAACAATGATTTCAATCTTACATCGGCTTTATTTTATTTCATTTGAGAATTTGTGACAACAGTTCAAATTTGATTCTTTCAATTACAATAATATTGCTACCATATGCTATAAAGATACAGCATTTTTCTTTATATTTCTCTTTAAGACAAACTATGTTATAGAAATTCCAGACTAAAATAAGTATATGTGTTTCCGTAATTAATTAAACCAAGAAGGAATATTAAATTAACACCGACGATATCAAATACTGCTACAGAAATCAATGTAAATAAAAAAAAATTATCTGAGACAACGTAAATAGAGACCAAGTTTCATTTGAAACTTTGAGCAAAAAGCATGACTTACAAGTTTAAATAGGAAAACAGAAGAAAATTGCATATCTATTTAGTTATTGAATACACACAAATAAAAATATTAGTTTCTGTTCCATAGCTATAGAATTAAGTAATCCAAGAAATTATTTTATATAATGATGGGCTATTCTCCTTATTCTACTAATTAACTAACTGGGGAACTCATTATAAATTCTTTTGCTGGAGAAAGCCCTTGATCTAAAACAAAGAAACGGGATCTAGGTAAATAAGACAAAAGAAGTGTAATAAAGTGATAGTTAAAACGGATGTATAAGATATGCCGACGTTAACAGAAGGGAAGCAGGAATGAGAACGAATTGAACATTGCGCGGAATATAATAGTGTGTGTATGAATTGATCACGATATCACTGTATCACGGATTCAATACTATCCAGTAGAAGATCTCTTTCATTCATAGAAACTTACAAGAACTCTTGTGGAAAGATATAATGTTTTGCTTCTTCTGTAAAATTTGTAAACGTGGAGATCGAATCAATTACTTAGTAAAAAACATAATAATGAAACAATTTCTTAAATATTAAGCATTTTAGTTGTTTGATAAACTGTCATACATAATTATAATGTTTAATTGATAAGTACTTCCATCTGTCTATAATTTTTTATTTTTTTACTCGATTTTCATAATTGGCTTTTCATCTAATAGGTACTATGTCCTCAATGTAATGCATCACTCCTTTTCAGCAGTCATCTTCCATTTTTCAGCACTTAAAATAACTAGTAACTAGTCTGAGAAATCCGCCGGAGAAAAATTCCAATGGTTGTAACGACAGCTTTCATTTCGTCAACCGAACGAAGCTGATGTCCCTTATTGTGCTCTTTCATCTTTAGAAAGTGATGAAAGTCACCGAATTTTATATCGAGCCTGTAAAGGGAGCAATGAAATGTAGCTCTTGTTACTCTTTTTATGTTTCGCGATTAATGCAGGCTGGTATTATAACGCATCGGAGTGAGATCTTTCCTTATACGGTGGAAACATATGTGGAATAGGGATGGGGTTTCTGTTCTGTTTGATGAACTGTTCTTACTTGTTTCTGTGCATTTTTAAAGTATTGTTCTTTAATTTGTTCAATGATTCATGTGTTCTTTAGATTACTCAAACCAAAATCTGAAAGGTAGTAGAATGAATTTATTACTTTTATTTATTTTAGGAAAAATCAAATCGGCTGAATTTTAGAAGATAGAGTTTATTTCTAAATTTGTAGCTAAAAATGGGATTAAAAAGTTTAGGTAAGGAAACAGTAATTCAAGGACATTTTGGAGGCCCAGAAAAAAATAGAATGCTATAATTGTTGCAATGTACAGTTGAGTAGCTCTGATAGAAAGAATCAAGTAAAAATTAAAGTTATGCATGAAAAGAAAATTTGTGCATCTACTTAAAAATAATAATGTAAGTTTCTTAATAAAACGTAAAGAAGGGAAAATCCTTTTTTCAAATATCTAAGTTTCAAATCTCAAAGTCGTGTAATTGATAAAATTTTCAGTGAAATAAATGTATTTTTGAGGGCTGATGTTTCAGAGACAAAGCTACTTACAGGTAAAATTGAGCATATCTCTTTCGGATTAGTTGCAATGCAATTGATTTGGGGATGTATCATAATGGGAATTGTTTCAAATGAAACTAAATTTATTAGTTCAATTTTTTCGAGACCTTTCTCTTTAATCGTAAATAAAGCCAAAATTAATGATTAATGGAATTTAGATTTTTTTAGTATTAATCTTTATAGGCTTTACGTAGAGAGAAAGCATTCTAAGATTTAAATTCAAAAGCTATGAGAGAAAGAGATGGTAGATATAAAGTATGCTCGTTTATCGGCTTAACGTATATTTTATGCCATTCCAGATAACAAATATTTAGCTGAGAAGCATTTAAATTACGGTAAGGAACCTTAGTTCTATTAAAAATCTTAAAGAATATAGACAAGCTCTTAGTATATGGGAATAAGAAGGAGTTACTGAGAAATCTCACTAACTGAGAATTGTGCATCAGAGGTGCGGGATTATTATTTATCTCCTAGTGCAACGAAAAAACAAAGTTTTACAAAGCATTTGATTTTGTACTTGCATATTCCATTTTCAATTTCAAATTTATATTTAAAAATCTAGATATGCTAGCATTACGATTCTCAAGAATTTTTTTCAAAAAAAAAAAAAAAAAAAAAAAAAAAAAAGATTATTTCCTTCTATTTAACGTGAATACCTTTGAATTGAGTGCAATGTTTACTAAATGTTTCTTTTATATTGATTACAAACGTACGTTTCTTAAATAATGTTTACATATAGAGCACAAAAACTGGCATCATCAAGGCGCAGGAACTGATTGGTTAGAAACAAGTAATTACATTAATCATGATATAAATCGAGTACATTTCACATGTTCCAACTTTCTCAGTTGAATATTACTTGAAATTTGTTCATTACAATCCTTTTAATATTAAATTACAATCCTTTTATATATTATAGGCATATTAAGTGTTGTATTTATGCGTTAATTAAAATAAAATAGATCTTCCTTGAGCAAATCGTTTAATTATTTAAAGCTTTTCTTTAATTATTTCGCAAAACTCAATGTGCATTTTAATAATTTTGTAATAGAATAAATATACTTGCATAAACTTTTAAAAAACATACGACCTAGATACAGCATATGCCCTAACACCAAGTTAAGTTTCTTTGCCGAGTTTGAAAATTTTTGTAGCTGTGTGGGGACTCAGCATATTAATTAGAATATCATTACTTCTGGCAAAACATAAGAGAAAATTTCCAATAACTCAATCAAAAAATAAAATAAGGCCCAACTTAGGTGTATACAGCATACAGCATCTGTCTAAAATATAATATCAATATAAGATACTAGACATTTAAGATGACATTTTTGCGTTTCTTTGTGAAATACTGACATAGTACTATTTACACTGCTGAAATACTTCTGGAACACTGCATTTGTAATTTATAAATCTTGTTCTTCACCTTCTTCTAAGAAAATAGCATATTGTATTTATCAATAAAATTTATTAGTTGTAATTTTTCCTCTTCCCATATATTGTTATTAATAATAAGCCTATTAGCTATTTTTATATTATAATAATGTATACGTTAAAACATTCGTTGGTCATATTTAATGAAACATTCTGAAACAAATATGATTAATTTGCTTATAGTGTATGTATGCAGGATTGTTATACGGCTTTTTAAATTAAATTCTTTAAATAACTATGTGGATTCTATTCCTATAATTCGTTGAAGTATTTTCCTTTTCAAAAATGAGGTATGTAAATAATAAAACGAAAGAATGTATGTTAAGGAATTTTTTTTAATATACAGTATTTTACATTTATTATAATTGCATTAATTTTTGAATGAACACTTACTATTTTTAAAGTTAGAGATTCATTCTAAGTGTACAACATTTGTGATGCCCGAACTGAATTAAGGCAGGAGAAATATTAATTTTACTATTCGGTGAATGCCGAACTGAGCTTGTTTTCGTTTCGAATAAATATTTAATAAGTCATTCACTAATTTCACAATAGATAGCAATAATTGTCCTTCAATAGAGAGAGAAATTGATGTAGTCAGCTATAAATTTAAGACGAAAGATGAAGTATTTCGAAAAGGTAGTTAGATTTTTTTTTATTTCTCATTGTCATTAATTGCAAATTTTTTACTTCCCAAACCCTTTTTTTGCATAGTCTGGTTCAGATATCGATGACTAATACAATTCAGGCCTTAAGAGCAGTAAAACTGTGTAAATTTATATATATGCATTGAAATGTTTGGATATACTTTATATTCTAATACATTTGTGAAATCCATATTTACAAATTTATATTATTGTATTAAACCTAGCGTTAATTAGTCATATTTAGCTTCAGAATTGCTATGTTTCTTGATTTATTTTTGTTATAACTGAAACGTAAGAGCAATTCATTATTTTTCTCATGTACATTAAGACATTAAAAAATAACTACTTCATTTAAAAAAGTGTTGTATTGTGGAATAATAATTTTCTAAAAAAAGAACTAATTATTGATATAACGTACAAAACTGAGCAGGAAATATTTCCCCATATTTGAGGCATTTTTCTGAAATATGTGACACAGTTAAAGGTTAACTTTAATCAATGTTGTAATATGCTCATTAAATGCGATTAGAAAAGTCATCCTTGATATTTTCTTCAAAATGAAGTAAAATATTATTGTTCTTCCTGTAATTCTGATTGTGGGAAGAGAAACTGAATGATGAATAATTTATAAGGAGCAGATTAAACAGCAGTCTTGGTTTCTTAATATCAATCGATTTTCTTTGTGAATATTTTGAATTCGATATTAAAGTAATATCGATCGAATATTAGCCAAATAAGCTTGGCAGAGTAGAACAGAAAAAATAGTTTCTAGAAAAAAATAGAGAACTAAAGGCAGGAATATTTTACAAGTAATAATCAGGGCTTAATATGCAGTAAAAATGTTTCAAATATCGAAGAGTTGATAGAATGAAAACAAAACTGGTTTTGTAGGCTGATGTGCATTTTAAGGAATAGATCAGGAAATTTGGAGATAAATGAAAATACATTTAAAAAAAAAAAAAACCTAAGAATGATTGGAATAAAATTTGGAAACCTAAAAAAGTTTTAAAAAAAATATTTTTGTTGGGATTGTTTTTGTAAAGTGCAAAACAAATTTCACACACACA
>BMAW01098778.1:231298-303249 GCA_019974015.1 Nephila pilipes | reverse complement strand
TTATTATATATATATATATATATATATATATATATATATATATATATATATATGACACTTTATTTCTAATAGTTGATCTGACACAGAAAACACAATATAAAATGCTAACACTTCTAACGAACAAAACTGCCAAAGTTTTTTAATAAATTGCTCCAAATCGCTTTTAAGAAAGGACTTTAAAAATTGCTGGGAGAATTGGATAAATGGGGTGTTTCTAGCTTTCAAAAGAAAATAGATGGTATCCTGAATAAAATACTATTACTCTCAAAATAAATCAATCTTTAGTACTGAGAAAATGATTTTCTACTTCTAAACTTATTTCTACTTATTTTATGTGATCTGGAAAACAAACGAAAATTCAGATGTTTGTCCATAAAACACTTTGTTATCTCTGTATTAGTTTCTAAATTTAGACTTAGTTGTTTAAAATTATAAAATTTGATTGAATTTTAAGAATTGTTTCATTCAAGTAATGAACTTTAGATTATTTAGTCGTAGGTATAGTGTTAATGTTTGAAGATAGAAGTTTGAAGATATTTGAATGTTTGAAGATAGACACCTGAGGTGTCGTCCTCTACCGAGGTTCAAAATTACAAAATCCGACGCCAATAGCTCTAGTGTTGTTTCTCAGAACGACGTTAATAAACAATTCCATTATAAATTAGATTATTTATTTAAATGTGCTATATCTTAGAAATATATTTCAAAAAGATAAATTTCCTAAAACAAATGAGAGAATTTTGTAATCTCGTGATTATCTAATTTCTTTCATGTCAGCCGAATCTCATGAACTCTATTAATACCTCAGCAGATCAAAACGATGAAAAATTTTAAAATACAATTTTTATGTCTTTAACGTAATAAATTTATCTTTGTAACATAAAGAGGTTTACTATTTAATATGTAAAAATATATAAAATATTTATAGTCTTGCATTAAACGTTACATAAAAGTAGTTTCAATATAACTGTACACAATATACATAGTTAGCAATATTGAGCAATGAATATTAACCTTTTGAAGATGGCGGGTTTTGAGAGGAAAAGGCTCTTAAAGATAGCACTTTCAGACATGTTTGCTTTCCCCTTCCCTTTCCCTAATGAACTGATTTTTGTGTGTGATTTTGTGCATAAGATAGAGCCAATACGTTAGTACGAAGCCAACTCTTTCGATCAACATCTAGAATAATTACAAAACCCTTTCCTTCTCAACGCACAGACTCCTCAGTCGATTTACAGATAACTGATAACAATTTTTCTTTACTTTCTTTGACTTTCTTCAAAACGAAGGAAAACTTTGCTACAAATATAGCCTTTATACCCCCCCCCATCCGCTTTGTTTGGATAGTCCCCTTAGTGACTGGGTCCTTTTTACCTTATCTCTCAAAATCTAACACAATATAAATTATCCCAACGGTTATTTTCATTCTCCTGATAACGTTCGCAAAGTAGAAGAGGATCTTTCATGAACCCCTTGGTTCATAAACGGCTAGTAAATAATAAGGAATAGATAATCTAAAAGTTATTTATTTTAAAGTTCAAGTATATATTTTATTTTATGCTGGGATTATCTATTCCTTATTATTTACTAGCCGTTTTTGGTGCCATAAATAAAAACCACTTGATGGTCTTTTCATTGTTTATTTTCAATGATAAACTTAACAAACAATTACAATTCTGCAGCTTATTTTCATTAAAATAAATTTGAATTATACAAGACTTATTCCGGGAAACATATATCTGCTGCAGACCTAGAGCATACGATCGCTTAAAAAACACCAAAAAGGACTCCTAGAAAGCTAGCATCCATCTAGCCCTTTTGGTCCGTCTGAAAAACAAAAATAAATTTAATTTCTTTATATATCGGTATACCACGTGGGTTTGACATACGAGGGGCAGCAAGATCCACCCACGTAGACCACGTGATTACCATCCACGTAGACCACGGATTCTCAACAGAACCTTCTTTTTAGTAAGTCCACATAGTTTCTATGTATCCCATGTCCGACAGTTTAATAGAAAAAAATGCACTTTCTAAAGCTTTATTAATGCAATAAGAGGAAGAACCATGGAAGAACACTTTTCCGGCTACTTGAAAGCAACCTTGAAGATTTACAAAAAGGCAAATGTTCATTTCTAAGTTTAATTACTCGAAAAAGACATGATAATCAATAATGACCAAATCCTGAAAGAATCAACAGTAATCAAGAGTAAGAAGCATTCTTTGTCGATATAAAAGCTTTTACAACTTGCTTTTAATGCTCATTTACAAGAACCATCTGATTCTCCATTCAGAGTTTCAAACGTTCAATAGCTTTAGAGCACACCCGAACACTCCTTTCTTTGTACTATCGTATACAAAAAGTGTGGCTCATGAATAAATAGGCGGGGAAAAAAAGAGAAAGAACACTTTTTTACAACGTTTTTCTGTATTTTACTTGGTGTGTGTGAGTTTGTGTGTGTGTCATCAAATTTTTGATTGTTAATTTAACCAACTTACCATTAAGCTAGGGCTCTGAAACCTTGGGAATTGTTTTTACTCGCCTAACAATGCAATATTTAGACATTGATAACAAGTTTTGACTAATATTTCAATTTTTTTTAAATAACATAATTTGTGTAGTGAACTGGTGCCATCTATGGAAGATATATTGAACTACGCAGAGAGAGTGATCTTAAAGACGAGAGAGAGATGAGGGTTTTTTACAAAGTTTTAACTAATATTTCAATTTTTTTTTTAATAAACTTTGCCACCACTTAAAAACTTTGGAGTTTTATCTCAATTGTTTATATAATTATAACTATCTGTTAGACTACGTTCTGATTACATTTATTTTTCAGATAGATTTTAGAGCATTTAGAAAAAATTTTCGTAACTAATATTATAAAAGAAACTTACTATAATTTTTTTTAAAAAAACTTCTTTTAAATTTTGAAAAATCAGGAAATCCAACACTGCAGAACTCTTCAGAACTACTGCAGAAGTATAATATATAATAAAAGCAAAAATTTCATTCTTGCTTCTAAGGTTCTTGTATAAATCGGGGCATTTTTCTTATGCTAAAGAAATCGTAATATTCGCTTCCTACAAATTTGAAAGAAAAAATATCGGAATTAATAGTTTTTTTGTTTCGAAGACTCAACTTTTATACACCAACTGTCATAATAAAAATTGACGAAGTTAGTTGCTTGCATTTTATAAATTCGAAAGACTAAAATAGATGGTTTTCAAAATCTATAACAAATATTTCTGTAAATTTTTTTTTGTTGCAAATATCTTTTCTTTTTTTCGTTTTTTGTTGTTTATACACGATTAAAAAGTGTGTGTGTGTGTGTTTTTTTTTAATGTTTCGATATAAAACTTTTAAAAAAATATTTTTCACTAAGCATAACATAAGATCATAGTAAAAATACGTATCTGTACAGGAATACATTGTGTAATTATGCACAAATTTTCATCAAAAACTAAATGCAAAAATTTCTTCGAATTCTCCACAAATATACTTTTTAGTAGTTTTACAGGTATAAAAATTAATAAAAATGTAGAACTGAGGTATTTTTAAATCTGGCAAATGCATAGCTATAAGTGCATTAGTAAAAAAACATTCATTATTAAAATATGTAATTATATTCTTTAGTATAGAAAAAATAAAATAAAAAGCATAAAAAAAATCACCAGATAAAGTTAAAACACTTTTTTGAATAAGCTTTGAAAATAAATTTTTTTATGTAACATATATTTTTTAATAATACTAATGTATATTATTATTTGAATAATAAAGTAAAGTGGAACACATATAAGAAATTAAAAATTTATTTCCAAATAATTAAATATTATTTAAGTTCTACATATTAATCCAAACATTTCATATTTTAACAATAAAATAAATTTTATTCTAGGTTACAAATTTATATGCAATAAGAATTGAGGTTACAGAATTTATTTATTACAAAAAGGGAATAAAGTTTTGAATTATCAAAAAAATTATTTAAAAAATTTTAAAAGGTGTATTAGTGTAATGATCTTAGAGATTTTTTTATAGCTCTTATGCGTAGGAATGTAAGCAAATCAAAATAATAAAAATTATCTAATTGAAGCAAAATGAACAGATTTGGGAAATATGTAATGTACTATAACGATATACTAACTATGCACTCACCGCTAGTGAGAATTTGAGCACAAGGGAAAAAAGAGGGATTTCTAGATAAGGGTAAAAGAGGGAACTACTTCCCCTCCATTCTGAATACGAAATAAATCAGTCAAGCAAATAATGTTCCGGGGTTGTAATAGGCCTCATGCTGATTCGAAAGCTGTTTAGAGAAGAAAGCAGTGCGTGGCCGGTACACCGACCAGCGCCGTCTTTTAAGGGTCTGTTCCTTTGGCCTTTAGATCGGCAAGCCGTCCTCAAAAGGTTAATTTGTTCTTCAATCCGCTGCATTTTTTATCATAAAAATCCGTAAATAAAAAAAAAATTAATTTCAGCATTTTTAATGTAGAGGTTCAAGAAGATTGAAGAAATTTGAGCTTTAACAGCTAAATAAAAAAAATGTTTACAATAAATTTTTAATGAAATACAATATTAAAATTTCTTACAAAATTATCTGTATAGTAAACATACACACACAAACTCACTCACTCACTTACACACACAGACGCACAAACACACACACACATATATATATATATATATATATATATATATATATATATAAACTGGTTTAAACATACGACTCGGAATTCAAAGTTTTGCATTAAACTAAGTAGTAATTTTGCATTAATGGCTTAAATATATATGTTTTGACTCAAAAATATTATACACACATTCCAATTCAGTAGACATGTGATTTCTTAAATTATAATAATTGCATGTTTTTAATTTATAATATTAATTATAATTTTATTCTATGGTTATTTTAAAATTTACCGAATTTTCCATTTATTATTCTAGGTCTTTAGTTTAATTTTTTTTAATAATTTGCTTTTAAATGTCTTTATGATTTTGTATCAAATACATCATATAAAAAAAACAAACGACGCACGTAGAAGGAGTTCTCCGATGGAGACAAAAAAGGGTGGATAGAAAAATTATGTACAGAATAGAAAATGATTAAAATTTCAGAAAAATTGAATAATATATTTCATAGTTACGTAGTTACAAAGTAACGAGCTCAATAAGTGTTGACCCACCTCCAGACTGGATGTAACCTGCCACACAACGTGGCGTAGAGTGATAAAGTTCCTTGATAGTCTAATGCGGTATTTCTCTCCAACTTTCCTCCAATTGTCGGGCTAGATCATCAATATCCTCTGGTAGATGCAGTCGTTTTCCCTTCATATTCCAGACATGCTTGATTGGAGAGAGATTTGGAACGCAAAGGAAGTGTTTGAAAGCTGTAAGGCAGTTCATAGCAACACGTGCCGCATGTTCGGCTATCTTTTGAATTCTGTCATATGAATTTCAATAACATTAAGGGGACTTAGTACCTTACGAAATCAAAAGTAGAATATTTTGACAAACTCTCTCTCTTTTTTCGATTCTTCATAAAACAACAATTTTTACTCATTTCAGTATAAAACTTTGCCAGTTTGTGTAATAAAGTGCATAGTTTAAAATATTGGGTCAAGTTTTGCTATTAAATTAATATATTTTCTTAAATTAAATTAATATATTAATATTTTAAAAATTAAAAAGTTATCAAGTTTGTATTTAGTAACTTTTTTTTTCATGTATCATGTTATAAAATAAAATCTAATCATCCTATTAACAGAATTGAGGTTCACAGAATAAAGATTTACAAGTACAACACTCATGTAAAATTTTAAAGCTCTACATGCAAAAGATTTTTTTTAATCCTGTGGGAAAGTGTGAAAATAGCAAACTGAGAAAAAGAGGTTTGTTTACATTGCATTATATAGAACAAGCCACTTTAGACATTTACATTTTTTGTTGCACAAGGAGTAATAATTGTCAGATTTTGACGCGGTTTGTTTTAAAGTGCTCCTAATATTCAGTACTATTTTTTAAAATCAAATTTGAAAAATCGAATTTTTGAAGGTGCAAAGGTACTAAGTCCGCTTAAAGCGATGTATCTTTTACTTTTTGGAAAAATATTTTGAAAAACAAAATTTTATTTTAGGATTCATTTTTAGTATATTTTTTATGATAATATAAAATATTTTGAATTCAGCTAAATATTTGGAGCATTAAAATTGATGAAATACAAGTTCTATATGAGTCCAAATATTTTGCCTTTTGCAATACAAGTGTAAGTTCAAATATAATATAGAAAATGTAGACATGTTTACATTTACAAAGGCATTTAAGCATTTTAATAAGCAAGAAATATTATCTCCACACAACATGTTTCTCTCTTCTTGTAACATTGACAGACTTTTTCTTATTTTAAAGAGAAAAATGATATTTGGGAATCCTACTTACCATTAAATTTTTATAAGGGAAATGGGAACAATCGGAAGTAAATAATTATATCCGCTGCATTTTGTCATACATACAACGGATTGTTGAGAAATTAATATGTATGATGAGTAAAATTAAAGGCTTATGATTATAAGGTATAGAAATGCGAAGTATTTAAGAAAATGTGATTTTGCTCTAAAATATGGAATGCATATGTATTATGTATCATTGAAACATAAAATACACATCCTAAGTCTTATCTTGCCATTCAGGTCACGTACATATAAAGCCGTTTTATCATCCAATTTGTTGCAACGATTTTATCCAATTTTAACCATATACTTTCACTTTAAACTCATTGATGGGGAATTGAAATTTATTATAATATAAGATACAAATTTCATCATTTATTTTGAATTATAATTTAAGTTTCATGAGTAATTTTCACAATAATTAGTTATTATTTCTACAAATTTGAAGCCTTCGGCTGCATTAAAAATAGTGAAATTTCAACAAAAATATAAGAGTTTTTTTACTGTACAAAACACAAATTAGGCCAAAATGGTACAGTCAAGCATTGTTGCAATTATATTAATTTTAAGTACCTTACGATAAAAATAATAGTTGTGATTACTGAATATATTTTGATAAATTTATTTTTAAGAGATATTTTTCATGGCCTTGTGAATAGAAGAAATTAATTATGAACACAAAATGTACAATTTATAAGTAAAGGATGTTAGTTAAGAAGCATTTCTTTATTTTATTCTGTATTTAACTTCTTATTCATTTTGAAATATTCCAAAAATTTACAGCTATCAAGCTTGGAAAATATTAAAATATTTACTCAACCATAATATAGCTATTTTTCGTGATATGTACTAGGAGACTGACATATGATTTTGATCTATTACACTTTAAAAAAACTTTCATGAAAGGATGACGGAGAATAAAGAATGAAATATTGGAGTGTCAGTTATGCATTGATTCTGTGTTTCTTTGAAAAGAAACGGTGCATTTCCTTTCCTTTGTTCTTATACAAACAATGAAATTGGTATTTAAAGCACTTTATTCTTTCTCCTTTCATAGAATAAGTTATGTTGAATATTTAATGTTGAAAAAATGAAGAATGGTATGAACATTTTGAAAAACAAAATGGCCATACACACTCTTAGTGAAGTGTAGAAAAATAAAATAGAGTACATTTTAAAAATATTTTGTATGCTTCGAAGGGATTATAATTATCCAAATATGTATTAAAATATCTTTAAAAAGACAGCATTGATATTATTGTAAATAACTTTAACAGTATTTTAGTATAATTTGCATAATCAAGCAATAAATATGCATTGTATTTCAATTGAGTTATATAACAGATATTATGCACAAAAACAAAGAAAAAAAGCAGTTTGGTTTGCAATTATACATTTCCAAAATTAAAAAAATTTAATACATAAAAATATTTTTTCAGTTTTTAAACATATTAATGAATGATTACAATATATGAAATAAATTATAATATGTTGTATCTTTAAAAGTACATTTTTTATCGCTTTACTAGGTATATTCTTACATCATCATCTACAAATATTATTTTTCTTTTAAAATAAGAACAGTTTCAGTATTCAGGAATCAAATGAAAAGATGTACATATATTTTTAATTTTGTTGCAAATAATAGTAGTAAATATTAAAACACAATTTTTGAAAACTCTTGAGTATGAAGACTTATTACAAATAAATAGCTCAAAATCAATTTACGCAGACTTAATGTTACCAAACCGAAAAATTTTGTAATCTTTAAATTTGTTTTCACTGCATTGTTGTGAAGTATCAAAAATACAGGAAAATTGAGACTGGGAAAATATTGAGTTACTTAATTTTATTCAAAGTTACTCATTAATTCATTGAAATTTTATAATTTAATATTAAATAATGTTGGCTGTGGCATAATTTCCCAACATCTTTTGTTTTGGAAAAGGCACTAAATGTTAAATAACATTATGTTTAGAAATTCGTTGAGGTAATTATTTTTAAATTAGGTCTAATCGAGTTAAACAATTGTTTTGAAATAAAATGTTAAGTATTAATTTTTACTATCATTGGTTGAGAATTGTATAATTTTTAATTGAAGAAATACTTTTTTTTTTCTTTCATATTCCAAATATGCTCGTATTTTTTTAAGAGACGCTTAGCTTGTATCAGTTTCATTCTTAAAAACTGAGGAATAAAATAATAAAACTTATACTTTTGTCAGAGATTAATCTATATATTCTAAAATCAGTCATAATCGGTGATGCATTCTAATTATTATTTTTCTATTTTTGAAATATGGTGTTATTTTTGTATAATTGGTGATGATTATAAACTTATTGTGAGATATTCTAATATAGTTACAGTTTTTTTCGGTTATTACATATTTTATCTCTTCATCATTTTGTTGAGAGAGAGGATTAATTTATTAGAATTTTAAAACTTTTAAACAAGAATGGTAAAGATAAATAAAACGTTAAATTTTTAAACATGTTATATTTTATCGAAATTACCAAAAATATTTTTCAGCCGCAAGTCTGAAGATGTTATTAAATAATTATATAAGCTGATTTTATTTATTGTTTCTATCTCTCTTGATCATAATGGAGCAATGAATCGTATTTTCATACCACTTTCAACTGTCTATACTATATATATGTGTGTGTGTGAGAGAGAGAGAGTGAGAGAGAGAGACAGAGAGAGAGAGAAAGAGAGAAAGTAACGCTCCGTAATCCACGTGATAAAAATGTGTTTATGGTTCCGGAGGAAATGAAGTCATTTTGTTTGTTTAAGAATATTTATTGATTTCTCTGAGAGTGAGAGACAATAAGTATGCATATTTTCAAAAAGAAGAAAAGGGGCGTAGCTACACTGTCTCGATAATAATAAAGAAAAGCATATTAGAGAATTTTCTTGCCATGCAGTCAATTTCATAGATAGGAGTTCATATTACGTGGAACTCACGTGGTAAACGATGAAGAGATTCTATAAATTTCCCTGACGTCTACCAGTCTAGTAGGGCGTATTTCTGACAGATTTATGACTATGTGAAAGCTGATTAAATAGAGTTATGAAGTATGTGATCTAATAAATAAAATGATAATTTGAAATTGAATCAGAAAATTGGAATGAACTCTTTACTTCTGAGTTAGAGAATAGGAAAAATTAAGAAATTAAATTATTTTTTCAGTGAAACAATTATAAATTTAAGATGAATCATTATATATATATATATATACAAAAAGACGTACTATTTTCTGATAAATTGTCCTCAGAAAAGGAGTCAAATTTTATTAAAGATCTATAAAAAGCAACACATTAGAACAAAATTTAATTGTAATCAGAATAAAAAAACATAAAAACAAAACTTAAACTTAAAATAAAAAAAGTTTACTTAAGTAATTAAAATAATAAAAGCAAGAAAAGCACTTAGTTAAGATTATGTACATTAAAGACTATTTTCTTTCCTGAATGATTATTTCTTTGTATTACTACGTAAATGCTTAAATATTTTTTCTGAATTATTACTTTGATTTATATCGTACATTACTTTATCTTATTCATTGATTTCACTCTGCTAATAATATTCAGAAAAAAATATCTATTTACCACTTCTACTTTCTTACAATAACTTCTTAACAAATATCTTTCTGGCAATACGTGATATATACTTTTAATAAATATTTTTACTCATGACTATCTGATTTCTCTTCATAAATTTCAGTATATGCATGAAAAAATCACATTTGTCAGAATAAAGTAACGTAAATATTAGTAAAAAAACTTTTCTGTAAAATGTAATGGAGTTTTTACGGTTTTCTAATTTCACTGAAAGGTACAACAATTAGCACACACTATTTACTTTATAATATAAGAATTATGGATAAAAATTAGGCATATATTCTGGAACTATTTAATATAGAAATATTTTTAACTTAAATATACATCATATAGTTTTCTTTATTTCAAAATAATGTTACATAGAGCTTTGATAATTAGAGAGGAACTTAATAATTCTACTATTTAATACTTAGAATAGTTAATTTTAATTTTATGTTTATTAACTTTTCAACAAACAATCTTGTGTACCTAAGAACTGAGATACGAGAGTGCTGTAGTTTACTATGTTCGTGCACTCTGGTTTTCCCTTTCTTATGAAAGATCATTTCAAATTAAAAATGTCTGCCCATGATCAAAAGGATTAAGTATCACTTATAATTTGTATCATGCAGTTTATGTAGTCAATAAAGACATTTTAGATTGTACAATTTTGATACAAATATCATATTAATACATATTTTACTATAAGTCATTATTTTATCCCTTATGAATTTCAATTCCCTCAATTATTGGAAAAACCAACGTTCGTCAGCCATGTTTAGTTTAATATTGCAAACGCCTGATTTCGATGCAGACATAATCAATGCAAAAGGTTAAACCTTTATACCTTAATGGTACTATAAAATACCACCTGCCCTCTTAGAATCATATTAGTATTAAAAATATTCTATTTATCTACTTACTATCGGTACGTTTCAAGATTAAAGTTAAATAGTTTCCTCTATCATCGACATATGGCACAAACAGTTTTGTGAAGCTGAAAATTGTTGAGATGGAATATTTTCCAGTTCTGTATCTCATTTAAGTCACCTTCTCATTGTATAATATGTGATAGTATGATTCTGCTGTTAAGCACATCAACTTTTATAGGTAAGAACACTGCATATTTTTTTTTCTTTTTTTAAAACTCAGAGAAGTATTGTTATTTGTATAATTTTAATAAAAAAATATAAATCTTTTTAATTCATTGTCAATTCTTGTATTGAAGTGGTAGTTTTAAGTACAAATGGTACTAAATAATAATTCCTGACGTATTTAGTGTTAACTTACTTGTTCTGTAAGATCCATGAAGCTGTTGCATATACTTTTTAATCTAAGAATCGTAGAACAATTGTTTGAACTATGACAAGATTCTTAAAATAAAATTAAATCTTTGATTTTTATTCATTTTAATTTATATATATATATTTCTTTTCAAACGGAGTGTGTCATTGAGCCTGCGTATTCATAGAGAATATTTTATGCTTTAATAAATTATTTGCTATTTTCAAAATGTGTATTTTTGTTTTCAGCTATTTGACAATTACCTATCTCATTTCAGATATGATTAGAAAGCGCAATCTAGCAACCGAAGAGGCTATGCCACCCTTCAATAGCCTCTTTTCGAACTGCAGTGGCACACCTATAGAAAGTTTATCTGATGAAGAAATGTCAATCCCTGATCCACCAATATTTACATCAACTGGTTTTAAGAAGAACTAGGAGTGCAAAGTTTCCTATCAATACATGGTATCAAAAGTGCTGTGAAATGTTCAAAAAAATGACAACTTTTTTTTATTTTCAAAGTTGGGAAATATTTTCATTATTAATAACTTGATGGAACTAAAAAGTACCAGTTTAATTTATTAGCTCTAATTAATGGTATTTTTTTAAATTTTGTATTATTAGGGTATAAATCTTCTAATCGGCTTTTATAGTGTAATCAAAAAAAGGTTTTCAGGAGATAGTCCCTTTAATTCATAACTTGAGGTATAAAGGGTAAAAACAGGCGAATCATAGATTGCACAAAATAAAAAAGTTTATTAAAATCAATAATGATTTCTTAAATATTAACTTACAGAAACAAAATTACCACACAAATGAAATGAGTATAACGTAAAAAAACTTCTTTTCTTGTTCTTTGAAATATGAATATTTAATGTTAGGCTCGCTAAGAAATTCAGTGCAAGTGACTAATGGTAGCTGTTAAAATATTCGTTGCTATTTAGGTGGAAATGGGCTGGGTGAATTCAACACAGCTACGATTGGTTCATTGAGGTATGTTGGGGTTCACTATCAATCATTAGGTATAGTTAGGAATGTTAAAATTTTAGAAATTCACATTTTTATTACAGGTTGTCATGTGGATTGGGCCTCAGAAATATTAATTGTGGGCCTCTTGTAGCCCATGAGTGTGACAAACTGGATGTACACAATCTCAAGGAGCATTATCTGTGTAATTTAAAAATTTGTAAGTTAAGTCAAAAACATCAGCATTGATTCGATTTATTCCTACTAACATAAATTTCTTAAAATTAAAATAGAAGAGACGCTTAAAAATTTTTAATTTGTATTTTTAGAATGATTAGACAGAAAAATAGTGTTGCGTTATGTATGACTAATATAGAATGTATTAACTAATAAAAGTAACATATATAAATCAAGAAACTCAATCTTAAATTTTGAATTTAAAATACGTATTTTCCATTCTACTTGCAAGACGATTTAAAAATGCAATAGTGTTAATCAAACAATATTTTTTCTTAAATTATTTAATGATCTCCTTACGAACTTTCAATAAATCCTACAAAAACAGTCCTTAAAAATTTAGACATGATATTAGCTACCGCCAAATAAAAGTTCTTCAAAAATTCCTTTTCATTCTCTTTTTTAAGCTTCAAATAACACATAATTTCAATGGGTATTTACTTATTTCATTCACTAATATCCCTACATTTTACAACAAATGTTTACTTTGTAAGAGTCGGTTATTATTTTGTTTTGTCAATTGCTTTAATTTGCATATCCGTATCGTTTAACGTCTCAAATAAGCAATTAGTTTTTAATTGAAGCTGTAAGACTATTCATAAAATTATCTATAAAATTGTTAACTAATCCCCTTAAATTGATCTTGTTATTCGTTTAAATTACTTCATCAAATCATATATTATAGCTAAAAATTTATCTCAGAAACAGATGTATTTTAAAAGAACAAAATTTATATGTGGTTACAAACTTTCAAAAGCTATATACTTAATATTTCATGACATACGTCAATTTTTACAACCAATGTAAAACTTCAATATAAAATTTCTCATCACTCGAAAGAGTAACTTGCTCATTTTTCTTAAAACTTTATTACATGAACTGTAGAAGATTTTTTCTAATACCTTAGATGACAAAATGATACTCATTATTTTGTAAAAATCCTTTGTTTTGGTATATGATTTGTTATTTTCTTTAAAAGGATTTGATCCCTTTCTTAGGACTTGTTTCCAGACTGAGTCATTTATCATCATGATTTTTCTATCAGGTTTTCATAATCGTTATTTATATGCCAGGGAAATAATTTGTATTTGATAGAAGTTAGTTTTTTTAACTATTAGTGGGAAGTGCGGATATTAAATTTAGTGAGTAACAAAGAACTCCACGGTAGATTGTTTCGCAAACAATATTTTGAATATTATAAATTTGCATTGCGTAAATTTCTCCAAGAAATTAATAACAATTTCAATAGAAAGCAATTGATTACTTTAATAATAAATTATTTTGAGGCTAATAATATCTAACTAATATAAATATCTGTTATTAGCATAGTTTGTTGTAGTTAAAATATGTAAGAGGAATTGTGAAGCAATATAAAGGTATGGTATTTCTTGAACCAAATAAATAACAAATGTTTAATAAATGACTCATAATAAAAATAAACAAATTTAAAATTTGAAACGGTATATAAGTTCATCTATATTGCCACAAAATAAATTTCATCAAGCAGTTTTTGTGACAAGGCCTGATAAAACTCTTATTACAATTATTGTTGCACTTAATTAAAAACAAAATTCAACTTAAATTCCATTTTTCGAGTACCTTTTACTCAATATTAGGTATGTGCATTTTCAATAATAATAAATACCATTAAATATAAAAAGGTAACAATATAATTTCTGATAATTTCAGTTTAGCTTGTACAAATATTTTAAATATTTCTTCTCTTGATGACATTTTTTTTTCCTTCACAAATCATTTTACTATTTTATATCAGAACACTTCATGGAATACAATATAATAATCTGTAATTTCCAGAGTCCTCATCCATTGAAATATACATTTAAATAAAGCCTAACCATGCATAGTAGGAGCTCTTTGTCTGCATAGTGGGGGCTTGAGTTGTTCAATTTTTAACAAAGTTTAATAATATTGGATAAGGATAATAACCTTAAGTTAAATTAGAAATTACAAATTCTTTAGGAAAGTAAAAGTTATAGATTTTTCTCTTTTTTAGCCTTAATGCTATGTTTATGAGTTTATGAGCATGCTACTGTTTAAACATATGTTTAAGTTTATATTACATATGAAAAAAAAAATTTAAATTTTTCTAGATGATTTATTAAAAATATGTAATATTAAAATGTTATATTTTCGGTCATTAAGGGATATATACTTCTATTTTGGATTCTATTTTAAGAATTTAAATTGATCAGATTCTTACAAATAAATGAGTAGATTTTAATTACTTCAGTAATCATTATCCTTTCTGCTTTTAAAGTATATTTTATCTACAACGATTTTTTTCGAGAATATATTAAAAATAGAATTCAAATGAATATCCAAGAAAATTAATTTTAAAATAAATTGAATCGTTAATTCAGAAATAATCTTTAAGCTATGCAAATCTAAAAATATTTTTTATTTTCTTCTAAAAATAATTTTTGATAATATCGTGGTAAAAATAACATTGTTAACTCGATAAATTTATTCAAGCGACTATTTTGCTTCCCTGAAGTATTTTTTAAAACTCATTGCTGTGCTAATAGAAATGAAATAATTTAATAATAAAAACAAATGAAATGAACTTAGAAGTGAATTATTTTTAAGCAATTTGGATTTTATATAAGCAAAGTTAAAATTGAGAATAATTTCAACTGATCATGTTCTCAGAAACTTGCTCTACGTTAGTGATAGTAATTAAAATTGGATTATAAAAGTATTTTTTATCTAAAGAATAAATGTTATATAATATATAACTCCAAAAATTAATTTTAGAATCATTGTACCTTTTCTGCAATTAGAAATAGTAGTAAAATGCATAACACTGTAGTAAAATTAAAGTGACATTAATCAAAACTTTTCAAGCATACGAATATGAATATGTTTCGAATTCTCCATGACAGCAGTAATAAATTATTACCGAATCGCATAACATAACATCGTATTTATACGACATTCATTAAATTGAAACACTTCTACCAAATAAAAGAACGATACATCACCCACAATACACAGGGCTCTAAAATAGTTATCAACACACTATGTTTCAAAATAAGAACTAATTGTCCCCAAACAACTTTTTTGAAATAAATATTTTTGAAAAATAATTTAATTTTTTCAATGAAGCATAGCACAACTGATATTAATTTATGAGCTGCAAATTAATAATTTATACTTTACATGTACTGTATCAAATTATTTGAAAAAAAAAATATCTTTCTATAAACAATATTCTTAGTTACATTATCTTGAATGATAAAAAAATAATTTAATAAATAAAATAAAACCGCAGACTCATTTTAAAATATAAATTTAGACGAAATAACACATAGAAAATATCAGATATGAGCATCGAAAATTAATAAATAAAATACATTTGAATATGTATATTTTAAAATAGTGCTTGTAACTATGCTATAGATATTTAGGAGATTTATGTTTAAAATTCACGTCCTAATCCCACTAAAGCTCTCTCATGTAAAGGGGCTGATGCACGTTAAACCTGTCGGGACTCAAAGTTTTCGTGTTGGCGTGGATTATATATAGAGATTGGAGTACCAGCACAGATGCCGACCAAAACATTGTACCGTGATTCAAATTTGAGTGCTGTATTGACTGAGGGTGAAATTTTATGAAGAGCTGAAATAGATAGGTGGAAGCATTCAGTAATACAATCACAGATTTCAAAATAAAATACGAAATTATTCATGGAAAATACCTGATTTACACAATTTATTAAATATCTACATGTACTCAAATTAAGAATCTGAGTTTGTGTGTAATGGACAAAATGCTCTTATTATGTTTAGTCTGAAAACCTTTTGTTTTAATATTCTCATAGGAAACAAATATAAAATGCTTAACAAATTACAGTAGCAATTCAGTGACAGAATTATTTTTGGATATTCTAAAGTGTTATGAGATTTGATTGCAATAACAATTAAGAATGCAATAAAATGTTACTTACTTTAACAATCGAAAATAATTTTTAGTATCACAATTCAGAGTTCATAGAAGTTGAGAGAAAAACATTCTTATAGAATTATAGCATTTATTAAAAAAATTGTTGTCTGTGTAAATAACGTTAAATTATTTAAACATTTTTATCCATCAAATTTCACGAAAACACTAAAAAATTTAGAACCGTAACAAAAGGATTCACACATTGGTTGCTAGTAAAAAAAATATACAAAATTATTTATATAGATTCGAGATTACTGTCATTATTAAGAATAGTGCTGATATTGTGTGTCAAATATATTAATAATAAACAAATTTATGCTATTTATATCTATAATTTTGAAGATTTAGGAATTCTATTGACATAAAGGATCAGTAAACAAATCTAAAAGAAATTTGAAACTCATCTATATGTAATTTAATTTTGATTTGATTATTTTGTAAATTTTTTTTATTAGTTTGGTACATTAGTTTTAAAAGAAAATTATAAATATTTAGAAATAAGATTTATAAATAGATTGAAGGTATGCTAAATGGTAGTCCTAGAAGTAATTGCTTACCAAATATTTATTTACTAATTTATGAAGATAATTTGTTTCATTATAACAGTTTTAGAATGTTTAGATATACTGCTGATATTATTTTCTTTCATATTTATAGTAATAATGTTAAACCTTTCCTACATTCTTATCCTGGGTATGTATAAACTTATTGTACGCTAATATTAATATGAATGTAATTGAATATTTACGTAATTGTCCTAAATTAGAAAATAATAAAATTTCATGTAATATATATATATATACTATATATATGACAAACATTTTCCGATTTTGGAATTAAAGTGCTCTCTTATTTCGAAGCTCTTTAAATCTGAACCATTTAGAAATATAATTTTTTTTACAAAAATGCTATGTAATATCACACGTATCTAAAACACATAGTATTCACATAAATCTAGATATGTTTAAATAAATTAGTTTGTTTGCAGAATTCTTTTTGAAGGAGAGTTTTATGAAGAGAAATTTAAAATATAATAACTATAATTTTTAATTTTTTGCTAAGTTTTTTTTTTTAGGTTTTAAAATTTTTCTTAATTTTTGTAATTATGTTTTTGTTTTTAAATACAGTTGTTTTTTCTCTTTTTATTTTTTATGTATTTTATTTTAATTTTCCCTATTCTATATTTCATATTTTGCTCTTGTTAGAGTTTTTGAAATTCTTTTGCATAAGTAATATTTCACTCTTACATCGTTTGGTGCTACATTTCCGGTTTTAACAAGGCTTTAAAATACAGTTATGCTTGTGTTAAATACGTAATGTGCTGTTGCAAGACAATAATCTCATGGTTTTTTTTTTTATCTGAAGGATTGATTTTGGATTTTTTTTCTCTGCTTTAATTGGTTAATGTTTCGGGTTATCTCTTTATGTATAGGTATTTTTATTCGATTTCTTATATTACAATGTGATCTTAATGCATTTTGTATAGTTTAAACTTTATAGAATTTTCATATTTCTGCATAACTTCTTACTGAGATAAATATTTGGCCAATAACACATGTAACAATTTGCTATTCTGCCATAAACAAGATTCAACTTATATACATGTTATATTTCATTACCTTTTTTTTTTTTTTGGTGAGAATCTTTGCGTTGTTTTCATTGATTTTCATGTCCGTGCTTGAGCTTCATCATGTTCAAAGTTTGCCTTTTTGCTATTATATCTAAATTCTTTCCAGCATTTGTTCTCTTTCTTAGTTGATTAGTAGGTTCCTGTTCCTTTCTTCTAAGTTTTTGCAGTTAAAAAAATATTTATTTTTCAGTTACTTTTCCTATACACTATAGGATTTATATATAAATTTTCTCTGAAAATTTTAAAATTTCTATTCATTTTTATCTTGTTTCTATACATTTTTTTGTTTATTTTATCTTATTATAGTAATTAAATATTATTTTAATTTTATATATATATATATATATATATATGTGCATACATACATGTAAATATATATGTGTGTGCGTGTGTACTTATATATGTATATAAAGAAGCAAAGCAAAAAAATGAAAGTTAGCTTGCAAGCAGGATTTTCCAGAGCCTGTTACACATAGGTATGAAATTTCCTCTACTTGCTAAAATTAAGTTTCTTTTCAATTAATACGTACATTTTAGACAAATTCTTTAAAGAGAAAATATTTTATTTGGATTTTTATTGTTTTTTCTTAAAACTTCCTAATTTTCTACATAATTGTATTAAAAATCTTTCTATCCAATAAAGATTTATAAAGAATATGTATAACCTCTAAATTTGATTGCTTTTACTAGTAAATAACATTATTTTTATAAATTTTGATCAAAATTGTTTTTCAAAATTTTACGCACAGTAAAATACTGATTTTCGTCACTTTGAAAGAAAGTGTCTAATTAAAAATTCTTGTATTTTTCTAAGATTTTCTTAATGTAATACGAAAATATGACAATGTATGTATGCAAGAATATTATTTTGTAAAAGGTACATGTTTTTGCTTTGCTTTATTGTTAAAGTATATTGATTTGGTGTTTCCTTGCTTACTCGGGTAATAAATAGAATCCTTAGTCTCCTCAACTTACTCTTCAGAGTAATCTAATTTTTGCCATGAAATGACGCATGGATTCATACCATAGAACATACTTATCTCTATAATTCAGTCTTCATTATGAATGTGCATGTCTTTTTCATTGCTCGAAAATAAATTATTTATCCTTTTTTTTAATAAATGACAGCTTCTTTATGTTTTTTACTGTAAAGTATATATATATATATATATATATATATATATATATATATATATGTGTGTGTGTGTGTGTGTGTGTATTACAAGCAGATTATTATTTCATTACAAGTGGATTTTTTCACTTTTCCAGAAACTTATAATGAGTAGTTCTCACACATGTTCATTTTTGAGGAAATAAATTTATTCATTTATTCATGTATTGCCAATCTTCTTTTAATTCCAATTTCTATTTCCAATTTTCACCTCTACGTACAAGGATGATTTATCCCTTTTCGTTTTAGATTTTCTCTGCTGTGTTGAAATAGAGAGCTTTCGAATTATATAAATAAGAATAACGCATCCCCTTAGTTTGAATATATATTCTATTGATTAAGTAATGTACTGAGATTAATCATCGTTTGTAATCCAAAGCAATTACAATTTAATGATATCAGTATCTTCAACGCTGTTACCGGATCGCGTATCGGATTCAGAATGGTGAAATTATTGATCCGAACTAAAAGAGGTATTCCCCTCTAGAACGCGCGTTTTGGCTAAATGTATGTTGGAAACGATTTTCGCTAACTAACGATGAAATAAATTAAACATATTTATGTAAATACTATAATTATACTAACGCATTTTAGATAATTAATCATCATTTATCTGTATTTGTGTTATATTTATAATTCCACACATTTTGGGAACAGAGATATCTGTTTAGAATTATATATGTAATTTTATTTATATTTGTTGAGTATAAATTAATTAAGAGATATTCGAAATCTACTAAAGGAATTTGTAGGAGGTTTATTCATTTATAATTTATGAAAAATTCTATAAAATTGTTTTTTTTCTCGAGAAACATCAATTAAATTAAATTTTCCAAATATTTATTATATTACTAAGAAAATCTTACAATCTCCTTCATAATGCCTAACAACAATCTTTCAGATCAATTTAATTTATAGTTAGCTAAATAATATTTGAATTACACTCATGTACAAGATAATTGTAATATTCCCAAAAATAATGATATTTTATGAAATTCCTAATAAATATAATCCATTTTTACAGGAAATGTGTATAAGATCAGTATAATTAGCGTTATCAAATAAAAAAAAATATTCAAACGTTTCCTGACATGCATATTAGAGCAATCAAAGCATTGCGTCTGCCTACGGTGTAACAAGTGCTTTTCACAAAAGGAGTATATTTGTGATTTTCGGCGATACAACGCGTGATTTTAATGCATAAGGACTTACAACCATTATGGTTGTGAAATATTATTTGGAAGATTTGTGAAGTGGTGAATTATCGGTCACATAGAAGCAACATAACATGTGAATATTTGAAAACGGTACCTACGCCATAAAAATAATTTATAATACTGTAATTGCTTATAGTGGCTTGAACGAGGTCTTAAACGTATAACATCTAATTCTCAAGATCTATCTATGGTAATAACTGCCTATACAATCAGGAAGGCTTGACATTTAATTTCAAAACTTGTTTCTGCACTAGAACTGTTTTATCACTGAAAAACAGTATGTAGAAGACTTAATGGAAGAGACCTTTATGCCAGAAAATCAATGGTATGCGCTTCATTGTCTTCACAATAAAGCGTAGATTACTTCAAGTGGTGGTAAAACAATAGAGCTGGAGTTGATACAACTGTATTCATTTTCTCTTTGCTGATGACATGAGACTTAACTTAACATCTGATTCTAAACGAGTTTACGAACTGGAGAAAGTCAAGAACGTGAAATATTCCTTCTAATATTAAGAAATGTGGCTGTTTCGACAGTGCGGGGATTATGGTAAAAATAGGAATTACTATTGATGGACGTACACCCCGGAAGATAGGAATTACTATTGATGGAACAAGGCGATTAACAGAGGATACATGAGAGGCCACAGTTATCCGAGTAAGATAATATAAATACAGATCATTTTTAAATTAATAAAAAAATATAATATAACTCTATCAATGAATTGTTCTAGTTTAAATTATATAATCATAGATAATGAATGTCAGAAACATGAAATATTTTAAATGAATACTTAGTTTAGATTAAGGACTGCTAAGTAATCATAAAAACGTATTATTATGTAACAAATGAAATAAACACGTAGAAAATTATTCAGATAGATGAAAAATTTGTTTTTAAATCAATTTTCAGTGTTAATGTAATTTTAAGGGCAATGTTTATTCACCTTGAAGTGATTGAACATACATGCATATGTTTGTAAGAATCTTAAGATAAACATGATAATGCGATTAAAAAATATAACATAATGAATAGTGAATTCGTGATTCCACATTTAACTTTTGGGTAAGAAAAATATAATTAAAGAAATATTATCATTAATCTTCGTAAGTATATTATATTGGGCATTAAAACACCTTGTTTACTTTAATGGATGAATTGAATTTTCCTGATATGAAGTCAGTAAGGGCTTGATAATAAAAAAGAAACAAAATAGAAAAAAAATCCTTTTTTATTGCAAAACATGATCAAATAAAAACTTTATGATATCTTCCTTTTCTCAAATGATATTATAATTATTACTTAATTTTTTTTATTTGTGAATGTTATTATATTCAATTTAAGTATATTAGTAATGCCTTTTATGTGCGTATTAAATTTCAAATATAAAATTTACTAGAAGCTTCCCCATCATAACTAGAAAGTAAAGAAATTATACTTTTTATTGCGTTTAATAACTAACCAAAGTAAGAAAGAGAAAAAAGAAGGGGGAAAAAGAAATAGAAAAGAAAATACATAACTACTTAAGGCCATACTTAATGTTCGACGAAAGAACTATGAATAACATTAATCTAAATTTCTAAATTGATACTTGCTAAACGCAAATGTCTCATAATTAATTGCATCATTAAAGTGTATTTTAATGCATGGGATAAAAATTTGACTAAAATTAATTAATATCTTATTAAAGCTAATGAATGTACATTCAGTTAGATTAAATTAAGTAAAAGGATTCTAACCTTGAGGTATATGAATCTAATTTTTACAAAGATATTGTCATACTATCTTGGGAAGCAAAGCTTTTACTTCGGAAAAGGTTAAATCTAGATTAGTCAATATGATAATTACACAAACAGGTGTAGTATATCAGTAATTCAAATGTAATTATTATCAACCCTGTAATAAGATTATTTAATACAGCTACATCTTATATAATAAGCAGTTCTTCAAAATACGTTAAGCCATAACGTAATCATCCATTTCTTATTTCAAAAAGGGACTTTCATTGCTTAATTTTGAGTAATATAAGTGTAAGAAGCTCATTATAAAATTGATAACGAAAAAATGATAAATCAATTTTAAATATTTAATTTATAACTATACATTTTCAAAAAATTACCGTTCGAATATTTCATTACTTCTTACTTTTTAAAAATGTATTTTTTACTATAAATTCATTAAAGTATTTCTTTCTATCAGTTTATTTCGGAATCTACTGTTATTTATTTTACAAATAAATTATGTGCCGAAGCGATTAATCAATATTTCAACAATACTATGTTATCTCATTGTGTAAAATAAACTTGATCGAGTTATTGTTATTTAGAATTTTTGATAAATTTATATTACACAGAAATAAAGAAACAGAACTAAGAAACTTACTAAGAAAAAAATGTCTTTTCAAAAAATAAGTATTGAAAGCGTTCTGATACAACCGGATATGATTTACTGTTCTTATACTTTGGACATTGTTCATGAAAAATGTAACGGATACACTATTACTTTTCCTTAATGTATCATATTCTCATTGATCTCTCCCCCCCCACACACCACACGTATTGAACGAGTAGTGACCCGTGACTATCATTAAGTATATAGTTATGACATTAATACGTCTGAAGAGATATTTTTGTCGATAAATGGGAGAAAATGCTTCTAAGAAGAGTGTAATATATGACATAATTATTTCAATATATTTTAATTTTCAACCTATTAATATTCTCAACTGTAATGCGTTTAATGCAACTTCTTTCAATTATAAATTTTAATTTAACTCTGTAATATTTAGTTACAGTTTACACTCATACAAAAATTACAACACTTTTAAATTAACCATATTTATAAGAAATTTACTTCTAATAAATAATCAAGTTTTGAATCTGGATACTTAATATAATGTAGAGTTTTACAACGTAAAATCACAAATTACAATATTATTTTTCAACAAAAATTAAGACATTAAGAGACCATATTACAATATTCGAAAGAAAAAGTAATCTTTGAAACATATATAAAGAATTTACCTAAGAAAAATAAATAATTATGTAAGTTCAATTTTTATTAAACATTTTTCTTAAAAATGTCAGTCATAAAACATTACAAATGAAATTTTTAATGTAACTATTACTAATAAATTGTAATTTTAAAAATATGTAACGAATAATTTAACCCATATCAGGGACACAGTACATATTAATTGACAAAAATTGGTCAACAAAATATTTTTTTTATAACTCTTTTATCCGAAATCATTCTTTATGAATCCTTTTATTTTCCTAAGCATTTCAGATCTTTAAGAGGATCCTAAAATATAATAACTTTTATGTGCATTCACCACTCATGTCATTCTTTTCTAGCAGATAACCCTTAGGTTTCTTTCGTATTTAATTAAATCTAAAAGTGCCCAGTAGTTTTGAAATAAAGTGAAGATATTGCATGTAATTCGTATGGTTTGTTTTTATCTGTAGATTTATCAGTATTTGTTCTGATTAATTTTTATTACATATTTTCTAAATATTATTATTCAGTTTCAGCTTAAGAAACAGTCATTTCAAAGACTAATCGTTTCTTATAATTAGCCAATACTGATACTATTTTTATATCATGTCTCTGACCATTAAATACAATATGAGTAGTTCATTTTCATTTTAGTAATAATCATATTTAACTCAAAATATATACAATTTAATAATTTATCGTTTCCTTTATTTTTTTTAATATCTGAAAATAATTGTATTTTTAACAAATCCATCAACTTTAATATTTTACCATTTGCCTTAATCACAACATGTAATTAATTAATATAATAATTTTCTTAAAAGGTTAATTTGCAAACCTTTGCATGGAAGAAAGTTTTAAATAAATTATTATTCTTAAAAGCAAATGTTTTAATCTTGTTAACTCATTCACCTGTATTCTATTAACTTTTACTGATTAAAGTATAAGTATATATTGAAATCTAACACTGTTTTACGTTTGTCATGCTTCTTTCAATGTATAATAACAATTCAAGTTAATTAAATATTCAAATGCATTAGTATCTTTAAAACAAAACTGCTGCTCATTTGCACAGTTCAGTATGCAATTCAATAACTGTTGATAACCCCCCCATCCCCACAGTGGCGGAATTTTTGAAAATAATAGAAATTCTATGAAAAAAGTGAAATAGAATAATTGTGGATAACAGTGACGGAGTTAGGTTTGCAAGTTATATCATTATCGTTATAAATACCTTAAATAATATGAACAAATACACTCTTTTCAAGAATTGAAAACAGGCAACAATAAGAATTGAATTTCAACTCTGAGAAGAACTTTCTCATAAGAGAGAACTTACACGTGAAACGTCTTTTGAAAAAAAGAATGGAAACTTTAAGAAAGTAACGTAAAGTCTGCTGCACAAATTGTAGAGCAGACTTTCTTTTCGCTCCTAGATTTATGCAAAATCGTTATGTCTTTTCAAGCAGGTCTTGATATCATTCTTCCAGTGCGTTTGTAGAACCATAAATGCGGTAATCTTTAAGATAATTCATACTCGATTTTGCTCGACCTACGGTATGAACTATTTCCCTTCCTCTTCAGTAAGGATAAGGTTTATATGTTGTTGAATATCTCTGTACTCATGAACGTTAAAATAACTATTTTACCCAATTCTGAAAAAAAAAAAAACTATATTTATCTGCATTGTCCTTTCCATTAAAAATCAGGCAAAACGCTTACCTAAATTAATTTCCAAACACAAAAAAGTACTTGGAAGTAACATTTTGTCTCACATGCTTATTTAAACTAGAGCTATTTTCTTTTAACAAACCAAACTCTTGAACTATATGCACAGGTTCTGCTTCGGACTACATTATATGATTTGCGTACACAGCCTTTTTCTCCTTTTCCGATTATACATTGAAGTAGTATAAAAATTCTTATGGTCTTGAAATTTTTGTTGGTGACTGTACTTCTGGGTTTTTAGCATTCTTGTGTCCACTCGAATCCATCCAAGAAATGACAAAGGTGTAGGTTTTATTGATTAATTGTAGGTTATGCTTATTTAAAAAACTTGCACATTTTCTTTTTTATCCTCAAAAATTTTTATGTTAGTAAAACAAAGTAGAGATAGGAATTCTATAAAAATGTAAAAATATTTAACTGCATGACTGTGTAGGAGACGGAGATGACAGTTGATAAATATTTAATGCAGAAATTATTTTTCTAAATTTAATGAAAATTAAAATATCAAGATAGCATATTTCAGCATTTTAGGAATAAATGCTTAAGGAGAAATATTTCTAAATAATATTTCCTGGGATATGAAATAAATATTAAATTAGGAAATATGTTTATTAATTTTAGTGAATTCAATAAAAAGTTCAAGCTTTGCTTTATATATCGCTAAAAACTATTTTGTACTTCTGTTATTTTAGAATTCTTATTATAAGCCTTTTCAGTCCATATTAAAATAAAACAAAGAGCAAAAATTTATGAAAACATATTTATTTGTATTCATCTGTATGTCCAACAAAGATTGCCATAATAGCTTTTCAGTGATAAATATTCACTTGCAGAGCTAACTAGAATTGCTTGTATTGACTTACTAAAATAAAATTTATCAACCATGAGCTTATAAAGTGAAATGAGAAATATTTTCATCCTACCAAAATGTTAAATTACTCATAATATATTTAAAAAAAAACAATAAGAGTATATTTGTATGTACGCTGGTTTCCGAAAGTCAAAGGAAAATAAAACAAGAGTGATTATATTGCCAAAAATTAGCGCCATTTCATACAAAATACCTAGTACACTTGAAAAGTAACGCTTCATCGGACTCTAATACGAAAATTAGATGAGTTGTAATTTTGCGTCGCACTGATGACAAAAACAGACAAATAAAATTGTCAGAAGTTTTTCTGTGAATGGAAAATACATAGTAAACATATTCGAATTAACCATTTTAGTTATGAGTACTCTACATCACATTTATTTGAGGAATTGAAAAGGTATGCTATAATCAATATTATGTAGTAAAACGTCTTAGTAGAAAAGCAAAAGATAATTCATAGGATATCGACTACATTTCTAAGAAATGAAGCCGCCGAGAATGACCTTGAACTATAATTGCCGCACATGACTGCTATGAATCGCTAACTGCAAAGTAGTGCAGAACGGCTACCCTATTCCATTTCGGAACTGCTACAAACCAACTATATGCAGATGGTTTCAAGAAAAGGGGGTTACATAAGATGTCCTGCAGATTGCGTATCCTTAAAGCCATGCCATCGAAATTATAGGTGCAATTGGACAAGCCTACATGCCCTTTGAAGTCCAAATAAATGGATACGTTTCTCTAATAGAAGTGTCCAGACTTTATTTTCAAAGAAACTCGAAAATTTTATAGCTTTGGAAAGAGCCAGAAACTTGTTATTATTCCCAATTCCCTCTCTATCATTCCGTAAAATAAATATTCTTTTTACATACAGTGTATTTGTGTTGGAAAGAAATTCTTCGGATGGTAGCAATGATCTGTATATCACCCCAAAAGTCCATTTAGTGTTCAGAAGGTTCACAAAGATTATATTGATCACCCTTACGTTTGTTCAGTGTGTAATTAAATCACAACCTACAAAACCTTATTTATAAGCAACACAATGCTGGTATGATAGGCAACTACCATCCTGAGGAGACTATTATGAATATGGATTGGCCAATACACGTTCAGTACATGTACTCGATTGTGCATGTTACGGAGATTCTAGGGAGGCATATTACTTCACTTAAACTACCCTCTGTAACTTTTCAGTATCTTCGAACTGTCTTGTCAAAGCAAAAGGATTTATAGCCAATTGAGTTAATTAACACCATCACTTTAAGCATAGAACATCACTATTGAATCCTTTCATTTTTGTTTGGGTGATCACATTCCATATTGAAACTGATCACAAATTGAACTTTTGAACTGTGTTTTTTGTGGGTTTTCATTATGTGCATTTTGAAGACAGAAAGTTAAATTATCTTTTGACTTTTATGCTTGTGTATTTATATTCGCAAAAACATGTATCAAACTTAACGTTTTTCTTTTTCGCTAAACATGAACTTGTATGGCATACATAGCTGAATATAGTGTAAAATGTGTTACTATACTTATGCTTATAAATACCTAACAATAGACATTTAAAAATAACACCGGAAAAAAACTAGTTTTTTAAACATGGTTTTCCTTTCGAATTTCAAACTTTGCTTAACATCATTTTTATACCTTAACTTTTAAGGAACATTCGTCTGTCAGTAACATTCATTTTCATTAACATTCACCTGTCTTGAAGATGGAGAATGATGAAGATGGAAGAATGTTAAAAAAATGATTTGATGCATCCCTGAAACGCTTCGCTTATAAAGGAAAAGATTAATTTACAGAGATGTCACCAATTAGCAAAAGAGGGTTAAAAATTCTTTTGATGATGACGCAATGACCCCTTCTCCTTGGCGACGCATTTGGCGACCATTGGGTGAGGGGATAAATTTGAAATAAAATTTAATTATTTAAATAATTTGCTTTAATGAATTACTTTTTATTGATTATAATTAAAATATCGTATTCCCACCAAATACAATCATGTATGGAAAATTTCAGCTCAATTCAATGCTTTAAAATATGAGGAAAAACTTATAAGGTTTTGACCCAGACGTAGTTAAAATGTGAGTTGAAGAAAGCCCATTAATTAATCAGCGCTTGTCTATAAGCTAATCAAAACAATTAAAACCTACCAGTATCAAGTACTGTAGCAGATACAATTGCTTTAATTATTATCAAATGCCAAACATTTCCATTTTGGAAAACATTCATATTTTCTCGAATTCATTTAAGTAACAATGTGACATTAGACTTAATGTAAAATAGCTTTCCAACTTTCTCTAGAATGAATTCTAAGAATCGTGGAATAATAATAAAATGGAGTTTGAAAATGTTGACAATAATCTCTAGCCTAAATGAATTTGGAACCTAGCAAACTGAAATATTTTCACCACCACATGAATTAAATTTTTCTCTGAGGATTTAAGAAGATTAGAAATGTTTATAATGTGTGCTATTATCCTATGCACGAGTTTTACTAGGAAAAGCTTTGAAATAAAATTATAGTATGTTTTATATTCTGAGAATGCATACTTTAAAAAATAATTTTTGTACTTTTCTTGTTTCTTGTTTTGTATATATATATTTTTTTCTAATTTAGGAAAGAGATGAAAATATTTTTCGAAGAAAAATACATATAGAGAGAAAATTGCTTAGCTATATAATGTACTTTATAACAATGGAATAATACTTTCCATTTTCAAGTTGCGGAACATTATAAACTTCTTAACCGAAACATGATAAACCTGACCGAAAAACTACATTTGATACATTCTCTTTTCAGAATTCATTCGCTCTTTGTATTAATCTCATTTTCTGCCTTAACAAAAGACCAAGGTAATATACTGCAAGTTTTTTTTTTATAATTTTATTTATTTTGGTTAATAATAAAATGTACAAAATGTTACATGCAACAAAGAGCTCAAAAATATGACATAAAACATAAAACTTGTAACATATTATTTGTATTAAACATATATTTATTATGTGCTTACTACTTTTTGACAAAATCATTCTGAAAAAATTGTACTAAAAATTAGCTGAAAGTTAAATTTCTGCTCAAGAGATGTATTTATTTAATCGCTGCGTAATTATATAACGAATATTGGTTACTTTATATTATAACAGAAAATAAAACGTGATTCTAAATATACTAAAAAATAAAGCATAAATAATTGTACTAAAAATCAAGCATCAAAATCCTTTATTTTCTGAGACTTCATAGTATATAATTTCAACTCTTTCAAACCTTTAACATATTTATGCAAAATATATTTCAGAAAAAAACATTATATTTAAGCTATACCATCACATCAAGAAATCATTAGCATTTTCATTTAATTTACGTTATCCATAAACGGACAATATATAAGGATTAACTACATTCTAAAAATGTTGTAATAAAATTTATATTTACATTTACATTCCTACTATCCAAACTGTCTGGTAACTAAGTATACATAAGTTTTGCAGAATATAAATATTTTAATTTTTAGAAACTTCTGAAGAAAAGCAACATTTCTACGTGTGAATGATTTGAATAATTATCGTAATAACTGTAAAACAGATAACAAATTCTTAAGAAAAATTTTTAGGATTTTATGATACAAAATTTACTTGACGATCATCATAACATGAGTTAAAGTTAAATTCTTCCCCTATTTAAGAAATCCCATTAAGCGGAATTCGTATCAGTTTTTACACCCTTTGAACCTGGGACGCTAGTTACTGAAACGTGAGTGCTATTACATATTACGGCATATTTACCTATTGATCATGCTACATTTACTTAGCGAATATAAGCGAATTAATCATATAAAAATTTCACTTGAAATGTTTTGTACTTAATTCGCTTGTAATCTCTCAAAGTAATATAACCAATAATTAAATATGTTGGTCTTATTTTAAAGCTTTTGTTTCAGAATTACACTCATGTAAAGAGACTGATCAGTATGAAATAAGTTGATGCTCAAAGTCTTAAAGAGGTGCAAAAGTTAGGCATGTGGTGGGCCTTTTCTGCGTTGTTCCCGCCACATCACCGTGGATCAAAATTATGAATTTCTGTGCTTACCTTCTGCTGCTTCTTTGTGATACTCTTTGAATTCCTCATTCAATCAATCAATAGTTGAAACATAAATCGTCAATAAAGTCTAAAGATATATATTTTTAATTAAGAGCATCTACCAATATTTGTATAAGTTAGATAAATATCCTGCATTGTTACAGACTACTTAAAGAGAGATCCAATAAAGTTAAAATTTAGTAATATCAAGTAACTTAAATGGACAATTTTATATCTGATGTTATAAAATTAATCATAAATACAAAATGCTATTTTTATAACAAATAACAAATGGAAGATAAATTTTAAACTAACATAAATAAATTACAAACATATATTCACTGAAATTGAATTTCCTAAACTATCGTATACTTTAACTATCACAGTAAGGTGTGTTGAAAATAAAGGTAGAGGGCACTAAGTACCATATGTGAAAAAAAAGAATTAGAAAAACTGACTATAGTTAGTTCTGTGTGAGAGAAAGAAGGAGGATGTAGAAAGGCGAACTATGTTAGTGAATTTGATATACTCGCGAATTAGGATATTTACTTATAATTAATGTTTGTTGTGTTGTGACATCTTAACGTTAATTAAATAAATTGATGTCATTCGATTGACTTTATTTGTGTCTGAGTGGATATATTAGCCTCAACATCCTGACCTGATGAAATGATGATGACCACCGTCTGACAAGTAGGAACTTTCAATTTATTCTTTGATATACGTATTGCAGTTTAAACATTTTTGGTGACAGAACCCGAGACTAGACCGTTAGATAAATAATGAACGAAACAAAATATTACGAACTCAGAAAATTCAGTATTAAGTTAGATAGCGAACTGATTTCTGAACATTTAATTAGTTAAAATGAATATTGAAGTTCTAAAAAAGGCTAGATCCACTGTCAGACGGGCAGTAACCGAAACTATCAAATTAATAGAAAATGAATTGCATAAAGAGGAAAAGTCAATTGATATCATAAATGAGTTCTTAGTGAAACTGTTAGAAACAGAAACATATTTAGCAAATTTTTATAGCGCTATTTTTGAATCATGTAAACTCAAAGAAGTTAAAAAGGAAGTCGAAAAACAACAGGAATATAAAGATCTCATATTAAGTGGAAATTACATGCGAACATGAATTTAAGAAAACTTAAAACGAATTCAAATGAGTTGAGGAGTTTATGGAGCAAAAGAGACATATCTGAGGCGAGGGAATCAAATGAACATCCTATAAAAGTATTAGGAATAATCTAGAATACTGTAGAAGACACTTTTAAGTTAGATGTACAACCTCTTCTTGACATTGTTGAGGATTAGCAGAATTCTAAGAGTAGTGTACTTCAAACCACATCTAAGATATTTGATCGAGTTGGTTTTGATTCACCCTTTGTATTAGTCGTTAAATTATTAACGCTAAAAATCTGGGAAGGAGGACTAGGATGGGACGAGGAATTATCCAAAGAGTTGAAGAAAAAAATGGGAAAATTGGTTTTCTCAGGTATATATATTGAAAAACTCAACGATTGAAAGAAAGTATTTTTCCTTTCCATTTGAGTTGGCTAAAGAACTCGAACTTCATATTTTTTCCGATGCAAGACCTAGATTGTTCGGAGCTGTATCGTATTTTCGTTACGTGAGAAGCGATGATATTATTGACACTAGTTTCATAACAGCAAAATCAAGAATAGCACCCTTTAAGAGGTTAACACTACCTCGACTTCAATTGCTAGGAGCTGTAGTAGCTGCGAAAATATGCAGGCATTTAAAAACAACATTGCTTATACCAGTTAACGAAGCTTATTTGTGGAGCGATTCCTTAATCACTTTTCATTGGATAAAAGGAACAGCTTCTAAAGGGAACCCGTTCATAAGAAACAGAGTTTTAGAAATCCAGGATTTAATTGATCCTGCCAATTGGTCCCACTGTAGATAATCCTAGGGTATAGATAATCTCACGGATTATGTTTCTCGAGGATCAACTGCTGAAAAGCTTATATCTGGCCCAGTTTGGCTTCGACTAACGAAAGAATAGTGGCCAACAATGCCCATACATGATACTTTCTCAGAAGTATCTTGTGAAATTTCTCCAGATGTATATTATGAAAAGCTAATTAAATTATATGACATATCATCCTTTGCTTGCAAAGTTCAAACGAATTTAATGTCAGCTATAGATTTGAAGAAGTATGGTAACTTGCAAAAATTAATTCGTGTTTCTAGCTCGGTACTTTGATTCATCTACAATGCAAAATATAAGATAAAAAGATCCAATGAATTAAGTGCAGAAGAACTCAACGAAGCCTAAAAATTATGGATACAATTTGTACAGAAAGAAGTTTTCGCTGAAGAGTTGTTTTGCTTAAATCAAAGAAAACCAATTTCAAATACTTCTTGGATATTAGAATTGAATCATTTTCTTGATGAAGACAGGATAATTCACGTTGGTGGAAGACTTCGAAGATCAAAGTTTACTTACTTGATGAAACATCCTATTATTATCTCTGTAAAACATCAATTTGTGAATTTGTTACAGTGGGATGCACACAGTAAAGTGTTCCACGGTGGAATTTCAGAGAATTTGATGGAGATTCGTGACAAATATTGGCTAATTAGAGGAAGATAAACTGTAAAAAATGTACTGTGAATATGTATAGTATGTAAGCAATACAGTGCATCACCAGGTATAAAGATTACTGCTCCTTTACCAGCTATTCGATTAGAACAGTCACTACCGTTTACTGTGGTTGGTATTGACTTCGGAGGACTTATTTATACGAAAGATAGTGAAAATAAGCCCTAAATTGTGTTATTTACCTGTGGAGTGATGAGAGCTGTCCACTTAGAAATCGCTGCCAGTTTGACCACAGAAACGTTTTTGTTGGCATTAAGAAGATTTATTGCTCGTCGTAGTTTGTGTTCTAAAGTTTGGACGAACAATGCTCGAACTTTTAAGCGATCTGAACTGGAACTAGAAAAAACTTATGGGCTCTTATTAGCCATCCTACAGTTAAAGATATTTACGCTCACCATAAGATTCATTGGAGTTATATAGCTGAAAAAGCTGTTTGGATGGTTGGATTTTATGAACGACTGATAGGTTCAGTAAAACTTGCATTGCGAAAAACTTTAAGAAAAACTACTTTGATTAGAGAAGAATTAAAAACTCTAATTATTGAAATTATAAGTGTACTTAACTCACGCCTACTAACTTATGTTTTCTCAGAAATTCATGAACCTGTGCCTCTAACTGCAGCACATTTGCTCTTAGGTCACAGGGGTAATAGCGTACCTCCTCCAGGCTTAATTTTGATTCCAAATTGATTAATCGAAAAATTCTAATTAAAAGATTTAATTATCGTGAAAGATTAATTAAAATGTTTTGGACTAAAAGGAAAAAGGAATACCTTTTACTGTTATGATCCTTATATTGTACTAAACCTTCAGGTAAAATTAAAGAGTTTAAAGAAAACGATATCGTATTAATTAATGACGATAAGCTTCCTAGACATTTTTGGAAGTTCAGTAGAGTCGTTACTACATTTATTGGCACAGATAGTAAGATTTGATCGTGTGAAGTAAGACAGATACATCCGCCCTTAAAAGACATGTACAACTGTCATACAATCTCGAAATAAACGAATAAATTTGTTTGTTTTTAAATGTATATTAATCCAGATTTTTATTTTTTAGTATTCAGAATTGTATACAGTATTGAAGTATTGAGATTTAAGAAATATTATCGCTTGGAAATTATATGCAGGTATATTTTGTCATTTATGTTGTTTGCATTCATATTTGTAAAATTGTAATTTCGTTGATGTAAGAACATTATTTTGTATAATATGTCCTTAATTGTAAAATTTGAATGAACCCCTTGGCCATTCGAGGAGTAGTGTGTAGAAACTAATGATAGAGGGTGCTAGGCGCCATATGTGAAAAAAAAGTCTTGTACTTAGTTCTGTGTGAGAGAGAGAAGGAAGATGTTAAAAGGCAAACTACGTTAGTGAATTTGATATGCTCACGAATTAGGATATTTACTTACAGTTAATATTTGTTGTGTTGTAACATCTTAACGTTATTTAAAGAAATAGGTGTCATTCGACTGACTTTATTTGTGTCTGAGTGGATATATTAGCCTCAACATCCTGACCTGATGAAATGATGATGACCACCGTCTGACAGATAGGAACTTTCGATTTATTCCTTGATATACGTATTGCAGTTTAAACAAGGAGATCACTTATTTCCTGATCCCATTTCAATTTTGCTTTTAATTATTGTAATCCCGAGCTCTAGATATGAACTCAGTTAGCCTTTCACATGCTTTAAAGCCGTAGGGATAATCTCTACTCGACTTTCTGTCTGCATCTAAAGTATCTAAAGAAAACGGAATCCAGTACCACGTAATCAGAAGAAATCCTTGCATATAAATTGCAGGCAGGGAAAAGTTCGGTGTCTTTCACATTAGACACGGTAGCGAAACAATGCATCCGATTTCTTCCATTTTTAATTATGCCATCCGGAATCGAAAGGAATTAATTGCTCGGCACCCATCGTTATTGCCATAAAATTACCCATCTCTCTTGTAAGATCAATAAATTTCTAATTCAAGGTTTTAATGTGTCTTCATTGTATTCGAACGATTACAAACATTTTTAAAATGGATAATAGTTACTGTTTAGAAGTAATACAACACACAAATATACAAACACACACACACACACATATATATATACATAAATATAATGTACACATATACATCTCTCTCAGTATATATATATACAGAGAGAGAGAGAAACTTTCTACCTTTCTACTTACATATTTGAATCTTCATTTCTTTGAATTTTTTTTAAGTGATTTTAATATTTTGATTTGTTGATAATTTTTGGAAATATATTTTTATTAATAATATTATTTTGGCAATTTTTATCACAGAACTTTTTTTTTCATCTTTTTATCATTGGACACTTTTGTACATGGATTTCCCAATTTAACCTACCAAATCGAAAAGGGAGAAAGTTGTTACCATGAAAATATTTTAAACCTGCTTATTCGGTCCTCAGCCCGAAAATTCGTTTTGACTTGTTGGGTTCCATATATATTTTATTTTTTTATTTGTTTTTACATATCTATATGGCATTTTGTCTTTTTTTTAAAAAAAAATTTAATTTATTCTTTCATAAATTTTCAGTATATATATATATATATATATATATATATATATATATATATATATATATATATATATATATGTATGTATGTATAGATATATTTAAACATATGTGTGTGCGTGGAGGTTGGTATCGATATATAGAAAAGATCGAAGCTCATTTTAAGAGAAAAATAGTTTATTAAAAAAGGAAAAAATAAAGAAAAAGCCGGACACGCATTTCTTGAGATCAAACCTTGTAATCTACGTTGAAGGTTGCGCTACTGTAGCACAGTGGGACAATTCCCACAATCGGCCATCCCCCAATATTAAATGTCCTCAAATGAACCAGTAAAGGTATATTTAAAACAATAATGTATGCATTCATATTGAGAAAATAATAACAAAATTGAAATAAGAACATACTTAAAAGTTGATTAATATATAGTTGAATATTAGCTATTAGGAAAATTTTAAAAAAATTAAGCTTCTTCACAATATCTGAAAAATTTAAAAGAAAAATTAGTACACCAGAAAAACACAAAATAATGTAAGAAACTGAAATTCTCTTTATAAGATGAAAAGATTTTTAAGAGGAAAAAATAATGTTTTTTTTTTTTAAGGTTCAGACGAAAATGTCATTGGATTAATTTTTCAGTTAATAACGTCATTAATCTAATGCTTGAGATATTCATCACAAGTTCTAGTTTTTACTGGTTTTACAAAAAGGGCACACTTTTGAATATCATAAGTATCGTTCAGGAAATAATAATCGTTCATAAGTATCGTGGTAGGAAATGGGCCTAAATAGTCAATATGATTTGTACGTAGAGGAATGGCTTCTTTCTCAGAGAAATGTAGTACACCATCTTGTTTGCCACTTATGTGATTAACCAAAATACGTAAAACACAATTTTAAATGAAACATTTTATTTTTTCATTATATTAAGGATATCAAATTGATGCTTGAGTGCTTCTTCTGTTCATTTAGAAGCATAGCATCTAAGTTCGCGAGCGCTGCATATAATGTCGTTCTGCATATTTTTAGGAACAACGAGAAGTTCTTTACCATCAACAACCTAGCAGAGCATATCGTTGTAAGGTTTGATTGTCTTAACGTTCTCTAATAGTTTGGATTTCATTTTCTTTTTTTTAGCCGTTTTGGTTTTTTTTTACGAGACTATCTTGTACTACCATAACTGGGTATCTATTTAACGCGTCTACGTGATTTATTTCGGAACTGGAGCGATGTTCTATTTTATAATCAAAATATTGCAGTTGCAATACCCATCGAGCTATCCAAGTACGCAAATCTTTTTTCTTTAGAGTCATTGCTAACACGTTTCAATCAATAACTATTTTGAAATATTTGTCTAACAAGTAAACTCTAAGCTGTTTTAATGCTTGGACAATAGCTAAAATTTCAATTTCACAGCTGCTATATTTTGTTTCGGCGTCTGTTGTTTTATTACTCATAAAATTAAGTGCATTATTTGTATTGAGTTTTGGAGTAAAATGTATCCATAACCATGAATACTAGCATTACAATGAATTTCGGTATCAGAGGTCTAATTATAAATGTTCAGAGCAGGTGGGGAGATAAACATTATTTGAGAAAATTGAATGCTTGCATTTCTGTATCAGCAAATTTAAATTTATATTTTTCTTTAAAAGTTCTGTTTGAAGGATATGCAGTGATGGAGAAGTTTAAAATGAATTTCTCCAACATATTTTAACATCATATTTCTCCATCATAATGAATTACTCCATATTTCTTTTTGGCATTTTGATTCAGGAAAATTAAGAACAGCCTTGATTTTATGCGGCGACGCGTACAATTTACCATTTTTAATAACATGGCCAAGAAATTATATTTGTTTAATTAAAATTTTGTATTTTTGAAAATTTATATCTACCCTTAAGAAGAAGCGAATGAAAACATTGATGCAAACCTTTTGAGATCTTCTTCTGCATTTTACGGTATTATAATATCATCCTTTCAAATTAAAACATAACCTTTGGTAATTAAATTCTTAATTATTGTATTTATTTACCTCTGTAACACTGTTGGTGACGTGCAAAGACGGACAGGAGCGCCTAGAAACAAAAATTGTCTATTATGTGTCACCAATTATGTGTATGGTCAGCTATTTAGTTCTATTTCTAAATGAAAATAAGTATTACGTAGATCAATTATACTGAACGTATTTGTATTTCGAAGGTTTTAAAGTAGTTTTTCTATTAAATATAATGGATAGTTATAATCAACACAATTTGTCTATAATCAACACAAAATCTTAGGGATCCGTATTTTTCCTTACAACTACTTGGCCAGAAAAATCAGAAAAGCATGGATCAACAATATTATGAGCCAAGCACTTCAACTCTTGGTCATCTATAATTTTTCTTTCAACAAAAATGTAATTGTCGTGTTATATGTGCTATGCCGAGCCCCCATTGTGGAGGTTGGCATTGATATGTTGAAAAGAACCAAGTTCATTTTAAGAGAAAAAAATAATTTAAATATATATATATATATATATATATATATATATATATATATATATTAGAGTATAAGAAAAGCTTTGTATATTTTTCTATCATCTTTATTGTATGAATTTGTAATTTATTTTCTTTAGTTATTAACTGGTGAGATTATATGCATCATTTTGGAGCATTTATTTGTATGTGTTTAAAATTTTGGTTTCCTGCGGAACGCTTTCTGCTCTTTTGAAAATTCATTTCTTTTGACTTTATATCATTTATCACCATCACTTTTCGATTTGGTTCTTGTAATATTTACGTGTCGGGAATTAACTTGTCATACGTAAGAAATGAAAGGGTACATTTTCTTTGATGTTAAGATTTTTTATTTTGCAAAAGATATAAATTACATGGTATATTGTCTGTCTATATTTCTTAAAATCATATATAGGTTTTGCCATATTTTTTTTGCTTACCATCCCGTCTCGAAATAAAATTATTCATTACCATTTTTTCAAAATTGTTCTCATTGAATATTTCCTTCGGAAATAAAATAAAAACCTTCCATTCTTGAGATTAATAATGTTGTTATGAGTTTTCAAGTTTATAATAAATGTTTAAAAATGATTTTGGAAGTCAGAATAATTAAAATGATAAGAATATTTTCCTTCTTTTTCACTATTTATACCTCATTTTATTCCCTGTATTACTTTATATACGGAAATTCGTTGTGATGTGTTCTAGAAAAAGTTGTTTTGACTTATTGTAGCATTTAAATATACGTTTTGTTGATATAGCCTCAATATGCTGACAAACACAGTAGTGCACTATGCTTCCTGCGTCGTTTTCATGTACTAGTCAAAAATATAATGTACTAATACTTACTTTTATTTCGGAATTATTTAGTTTAAAACATTTTATCTATTTGTTGAAACATATGTTCGATAATTTTTTAGTAATGATTGAGCATTTCAATGCGTTCCTGGAGTTTCGCCCATAAGACAACAGTTGTTTCGCCTCTTAAATTGGCGTTGGAACATTAACGCACCCTTAGAACTTTTCAACTCCTTTTAGTGAGAAGTACCGATCCCGTTAGAAAATACTGATTTAAATGCTAAAATTATGTGTTGAGTATAATGATGCATTCATATATTTATAGAAGCAATTAATAATTATTTCATTAAGAAGTAAGTAACTATTTTCAGAACAAATTACATTAACACTAAGTGCATTTTTTTGAGAGAGAGAATTCGTAAACAAATGGTACTTTTGATCAAAACTTTAATGAATGAACTAAAACAAAGATTAATCCTAAATATGAAGATATTATAATGAAAAAAATAAGCAGCAAGCAATTCCTTATATAAAGAGTCATATTTTAAAATTGTGCTATGTTTTTTTAATATTCATATGTGAAGTAATTTCAACTAGGTGAAACTAAGCGTGATTATTTTTAATAACTCCTTTGAGAAACTCTCTTAAAAATCATAATAATTGCAACGATACTGCCCACTCTCTTGGCTGATTAAAATTAAGAGCTAACTGAGATTTTTCCTAGATACGATATAACGTAATCGCTTAATGGAAATGAGATATCGATCCAATAAGGCGTTCAGAGCACAAATTAAATGAAGAGACATATGTCGAATTAAATTTGATTTATTTAAAACTTTCGAATCTTTTATGCTGATTACCTGAATGATTATGAATATAGCCTAAGCTCCATATGAAGGAGAGTCGAGACGAGACGACATGATTGACGGAATCTTTCAATTTAATCCTGTCTTGAAGTTAATGCATTTCTATTAGTTTAAACAGAGATGTAGCTTTTAAGAATGTAATTAATTCATTTATAATTCTGCTTCATGATCCGACACTGACCTTTGATCAGACCATCTATTCATTATGCATCAAAGATGAAAATGGTTGGTGTGATGGGTCGAGGGGCCGCGTTTCGAAAGTTCTGCGAAGAACTTACGAAATTAAGAACGTTTCTGCGGTATTAGGAATCTGAAACTGAGTACTGTAATTCATATTAGAATCTCGAGTTAAAAACAAGTCCCGAAAACTGTGCCAGAATCGTTCGGGAATTGTTGTTCTTTTCCCCATGTTTCTAGAAAAATTCAAAGTGAAGTGTATTTCCATCAGATAGTATTACAATGCAATAAATGGGCACAAACGTTTGGTGACTGCACTAACAGTCAATTTCTTAAAAATGTTCTTTATAAGAACATATTGTTACGTTAATCGCAATTTTACAAGTCCTTTTCATAATATAATTACAATTAATACTTAAAGATATCTTAACCTGTTTCATCAATGAAACCAAGTTAACTATATAATTTTGGGAAATTAATTTGTTTATTTTTTCTATGATTGCGATAGATAAATGATATCATGTAAAAATTGTTTTAGTTCATAACTAACTTGGAAAGTAAAATTTATCTTTAAAGTCACCATGCTTCCTGAAATATACGCTGGAAACGGAGATATGAAAAGAAAACTCATATTATATGCTTTCCATTACAGCGCCGTCTAGCGATTCACAGCCTTCTCGGCTCCTCAGCATTCTGTGATAAAATTGCTTGTTTAGTTGTTTTCTATCACCGATTATGTTTTGCGCATGAGTTTATAAAAAAAAACCCTTTATTTTAATGTAAAATTAATTACTTTTAATTAATTTGTCTAAAAATTACAACTGCTCTGGAAAATACAGAATATATGATTCCAATAATGTTGATTTCTAAACTAATGTTGATTTCTATTATTTCATAACTGATTATCATACCTTTCAAAATAGACTTAAAGATTTCTAAAGTTATGGATGCATTATGGTTGTCCGTTTTCAAAATAATTTAATATTTTTACAGGGTAAAGCACTATAATTCTCCAAAGAACTCAATCTTTAGCACAAACAGAACATTTCTTAATCCTCAAATTGCTTCAAATACTTTTATTTGATCTGCAAGCAATTTTTAATTGAATGACAGGAGTGGGTATAGAAAGGACCACGTTATTTTGGTCTTAATTTTGACAGTTATAGATTCAAATATTAATAACCATTAAGCATTATATTATACTCTTAATGATAAAAGATACACAGATATAATTAAATATTTACAAAATTTATATATTAAAAAACATTATTTAAATTAAAAATTACAGAAAATTTGTATTAAAAAATGCATAAACATTCTCACATTTTGTGCATTTTGTTAAGATATAAAATCCCCATATTTTTAAGCTTCACATGAAAGTTTCTTTTGTGATGATATTGGTAGTCTTTTCAAAAAAATTTCAGTGTCTCTTTTTCAGTATAAAGTCAAACATTAAAATGCTTATTACAGTAAGTTTAATTCAGCAACAGATAAAATTTTATTCATTCAAATTAATCGTAGTTACGTGTACCATTTTATAGAATAAATTAAGGTACTCAATTGATTAGCCAAGTGAATTACACACACACACACACATATATATATATATATTTATATATATGTGTGTGTGTGTTTTGAATTATCTGGTGATAAAAATACTCATATTTTTCTTCACTTTAACTGACTGTGATTGTTGACTCTCCAGAGAAACTGAAAAGAGATGACGCTAAAAACAGGGGTATATTTCATTACTTTGATGCGTTGTCCGAAAAAAACATTTTATTTGAAACTGTTTACATAATTGACTAAATTCTTTCATACATAAGTTAATATGAATTTTCGTATTTTTTTTTTTTTTTTTCGTATTGGGTCAATAAAATTTTTGCAAAATATTTCTTTCTTTATAAACACTATTATACTGAATTCAATAAAATTATTCTGTTTTAACGAATTTGTATTTAGAATTATAAACAATTATTACATGTTTTTCCTCTTAGGAAAATACTTACTCTTCAACTACCAGAAAATATAAGTCAACTAATATATTATTTTCAAATCAATATCTATTATCTTACAACGTTAGTGGAAATCTATTTAAATATATCTACAGTGGTTAAAATTACAAATGGTAGTCGTTAATATTTATACGGTCAATTTTTCGCAATAAAGAAAATGATTGTTTCTCGTATGGTGTATTTTCCTTAAATATTTCTGTCTTAAAATACAGAATATGAAGAACTAAATTTTAAGAAATAACAAAGTTTTTAATTTTTAATTGGAAAGGTATGGGTGAAGTACATTTTTTATTATTAATACCTAAAGATATTCCAGAGTTCTGATGCTTATTAAAATATTTTTTGATATTTGTCTATTCATTTTGAGTAATTTACCGTTTTTGTAAAAATTATTACTTGTTTCTATTGATTTTTTGGACATTAAATGTAAAAGTATTTTAAGAAAACACTTTACCATTTTATTTCAAGCAAAACCTTTTTTTAACGATATTTAAGATTAAATTTAGGAGTGTCTATTACATACATATTTAATAAAGTCATTCATTTTGATTCATACGGCAAAAGGAAACTGGTTTTATAATAGAGTTTCGAGGCTTCAAAATTGCATTTAAAGCTTTTCTTTTAGGTAAAATTGATTTTTGTAATATATTTCCGCAAACAATTTTATTTAATCTAAATAATATCAAGTACTAATTATTTCTTATCGTTATCACTTCTAGAAATTTATTATACTTTGACATCCAAATTTAATGAAGTGGATGAGGATTATTCCCCGTAATAATCTCTTATAATACCTCTTCCTTTCAGTACTACAGTCTCTCTATTATTGCTGCTACCACCATTCTTATCATTCGTCTTCTATTATTTCATTATACTACAATTAACGTATCTACAGTTGCTTTACATAGATTAGAAGTTGAGTTGCTGAACCAAAGTCAAGGAAATGTCCGAAAGTATAATTAAAGGGAAGGCGGTATTGCTATAATTACAAAGTTTATACCCCCGGCAAGATCTTGAAAGTTTGTTCGGCTAAGTTCGTGAATTCGAAAAATATTCAAATGAACATCGTAAGAGTTACATCTTTGCAGAACATTGTGATCCCATACACAATTGGTATTAGAATTTTAATAAAATTTTCTTTGTGCTTGCATCACCGGGTAATGGCGAAATTATTTTAACAAGCAAATTGACTCATAACTGTAAAAATGGGAGTGCCACAATCGAGAATGGTAAAATGAAGAGATGGATGAAAGAGAGAAATTTATGTTTATATGCATATTGCATTACGCCATTAAAATCCATCATATATTTTTTAAAAAAATATTATTTATGTTACTCATTTATATATATTTTTCTTCATTTAAAATTTTATTACTACACATACATTCATATATATATATATATATATATATATATATATATATATATATACAGAGTAAGAGAGAGACCAATAAAATTTTAAATGAGTGAAACTGATTTATTCCGTCATTCTAATATTAATTTGGTTATTAAATACAATTCACGATACCAACAAATTGTATTCAATTACTGATTTTAACTGTTGTAGAAATAAATTAATATTTGAAAGAGATTATGGATTATAATTTTGTTTCTTTATAATTATCACTACTTGTAGCATTCCTTTGTTGTTTGTTACGTATTAAATTTTAAGTAATATTTTTTGTATGCTTTCGATGATAAACCTATATTAGATTAGTTTTCATTAACATCACACTAGAAGCTACACAAGGGCTTTTGGTTACTGTCTTAATTATTTTGAACCTTGGTCAAGTGACGAGGACGACAAATGAACTTCTCCCCACTTCCACACCACACCAACGTGGAGACGGTAGGCCCCAACATATATAACGTGCATTAGCCCAGACAACACGGCGGGTCTTAGAGGACAAGGATCGAAACGGCTACCGATCGAAAACCGCCGGCCACGAATCCGAAACCATGACCACTAGGCTATCGTGGCCACGGCAAACCTGGAACAGTTAAGACTTGAAATGATTGTATAGACACATTTTTTCTTTATTATGATACATGTGTACATGAAAAGTTTAAAAACTAAGAAGTATATTTTGAGATTAATTTATAATTAATGAAAAAGTTTTAATTAAACTCAGTTTTTTTGTAAATATTTTAAAAAGCATGAATTTCCAAAAAAAAACCCGATTTAATTTTACATTATTTTAAATAGGAATGAATTTTGCGTCCTCCGATTATAACAATTGTGAATATCTTTATTATATTTTAAACTTAAAATGACTATCATAATGATAACTTTGTTAAAAGTGTTAATAAGAGGCTTTAAAAAGAATTCTTCATTTTTTTCTCAAGATATGTTCTTGTAAGAATGTATAAAAGGCGTATGAGATAAAAAGGGAAGATAAAAGTGCATTAAAAATTATGATACATTATGAGCATTCCAAAAGCAAGAAAAATGTGTTAGAAGTGACATGTTTAAATATATATATTGAATAATGAATTATATTTTGAAACACAAGGAAAATAATTAAAGAAAGCGTTGAAAGTATGGATTAAAAATTAATTTATTTACATAATATCTTCATAATAAAAGTGTTTTATGAAATAAATAGCTAATTACTTAAAATCGTTCGTAAAATATTTTTTCCGACAAGAGAAGAAGAGACAGAATGCGTAAAGCTATAGTCAAATATATCGCAGAATTGAAGAATCTGCCTATGGAATAAATGTATGGTTGTTCAGGATTAATATAGCTTTACAAATATAATAATTCTATTTATAAAAAAAAGTTGCCAAATCAATTTGAGTTTTCATACATTGATGTACAACTAATAAGATTTGTAAAAGAGCATTTCTAGTTTCGTATAATTCTTTTTAATTTTGTAATATATACATCCAGATTAGGAAATGAAACAAAACAGAATTAAGAAATGCAATGCAATGTTATAAAGAATTGATACTGTTACGTCAAAATTTGGTTACATTTCTTTTAGTCACTATTAAAGTTTTGAATAAGCAGAGTTACTTTCAATGCACGTTTAGCGTATTCTCTTATATGGGGATTGTAAAGCCATACTTTTATGAGGTATTTTCACTAATAGTTATTTAATTGTTAATGTATCTTTGGAAATTTCACGCTTTGATATTTCTCAAATAATTACAAACAGATTCATATCAGTAGATTCTCCTGTCCAGGCTAAAACTGAGATATTATCGTTTACTAAGAATATTGCAATTTTTCATATTTAATGGCATGGTGCTGAATAATTCTTAAAAAAAAAAATCTTCGTCAATTAGGAACCTTTCTTGAATCTGAGACATCAAACCATGTCTCAAAATTTCTTTGTATAGCTCTCTTGTCTCATTATTCCTTGCACTATGTGAATCTGTCCAACAGCCTTAGAATTTATTATAAACCCCCCCGTAACTCTAATGGGATGTCTTACCCTTTCGACAATCAGGATGAAAATGTTTTAAGGGCGTTGAACAAAGATACTTTGAACTACCAGAAATATCTAAGTTAATTCTTTTTTTTTTTCTAGAAATTATGATTAAATATTAAAAAATTGTAAAATCTCTACTTCAAATTTTGTCTAAGTCCATACTTCTAGGATTTGGAACTCCCACTAGCCAATAAGAATGCACGAATCCCCCCCCCACCCAATCTTGCCTACCTTTGCCAAGGAAAATTGTTTAACTTACTGATGTAAGAATCTGCTCTAAATCAAACTTGAGTATTTTTTGTTCTCTTTAATGACGCCCTGCAATATTGATTTTTAAATTTCCAGTATTGTTAAATTCCTTTTAAAATGCTTCATTTATAATTATTACTTTTAAATATGTATTTATTGCCCTGGGTACATGTAAAGAAAGTACTACTTGTAATCACTCACTCTGACCGGAGATAAAGGCTCATAAGGGCTAAGAGCAACAACGAAAGTATCAACATAGAACAGCCAGAATTTCAGAAGTAAGTGAGAAACACAAATGAAATTTCCGAAGAAAAATTATTAATACTTGAAAAAGGAGTCCAAAACAAATAAAAGTGTAAATAATTTTAATAGTTTACTTATTTATCAACCATCACATGGCGATGTTCTCGAATCTTGATAAGACGTCTTAATTTTATTGTCTCAGTAAGCTTTGTTTTTTTCCTTCCAGCCGTCTTTCGATGGTTCTTTTCGAATTACCAAACACAGTTTCTTGAATTAATTGGGTTAGTGTTGTAGCACTTTTTGTTCTATTTGTTAAACAAATATCTCTAATTATTCTCTCAGAACAAGACGTTGTTATCTTTTCGGTGCCACAATTCCCTTTTCGTTTTCGGTAAACCATCAGGTTTTCATCCTAATTAACCTTTATTTAGTTAACAATTGATTTGGAAACACCTGAAATATCCACTATTTACTTCGAGTAATTGTGTGTCTGTAAGATAAGTTTTTATCTTGGATTTTTTAATGGAGAAATGTCTGTATTTCGACTCATAATTTAAGGCAATAAAATGAGATTATTCTGGAAAAAAGCAAGAATCCTCGTGAGGAATGGCTGTTGATGTCTAATTATTGATGTGGAATACTGATGCGAAGCTAGCATATTTAAAACCAATAGAATGGTTGCAATGAGATTGTGTGACGGGCCAATCTGCTTAATTCTTCAAATTGTAATACCAAAATGAAGAATATATTTATTTCAAGTAAAATGATATCCAATACTAAAAATAAATAGTTATAAGGGACAAAAATATTTTCCATAAATAAAACATAGTATAACTGAATAACTTTTAATTGCTGAATAACTTTAAAAACTGAATAATTTATAATATCTTATAAATTTACTTATAATATAATATTATAATAACTCATTAACTTTTAATTGCTGAGTATATTATTATAACTTATTAAATCACTTATAATAAAATATTATAATAATGGAATAAATTATAGTTTGAATAACTTATAATTGCGTCAAATATACTTAAATGATCAAATTATAAAAATATATGACTGTACTTATTTATTTGGCAACTCACCGTGTTAAGCAATTCTTAATTTCAAAGCATGATGAAGTGAAGAAAAGAAATCTTAACAAGAATTCAAACTTACACACTACGGAGAATGAGGATATTTAGTCCTCATGCAATGTTATATACATCATAATCAGTTATTTTGCAAGGAATTCTGTAGCGAAATTAAGACCCAAACCATTAGGTTGTTGCATTCTACTTATATGTGGGGTCCAAAATTAAGAAAAAAAATGTATAATAATAAGTATTTGAACACTTTCTAATGATAATTAAGCCATTTTTTCCGGATTATTTGTTGTTTCACTAACATAATTCGCAAAGTATTCTAATCACGTTATATTGAATGCATTAATATATATTAATTAACTTATAATATGTATTAAAAAAAATTTAGCTTTTCAAATCCATGCAAACAATGATTTTATTTCATTCTATTTTTTAATTTCATGACGTACACTAATTTAGTTTATATTTATTACAAACTAGTTATACATGCATTTGATTCTTATTTCTCTTATTCTTATTCTTTTTTCGAATAAGAAAGTTAATCATTTTACATGAAAGATCGAATCACTTTATAATAAAAAATAAAGTAAAATGAAATTTATATTTATCTTTTCATTCTAATTTTTAATAGAATGGATTATAGTGTGGAAAATTTCTAATTTATTTAAATGATAACAAAACTCTATTTTTAATAATTCAAAACCAAAATGACTACTGAAAAATATTTGGATACATTTATATATGTAAATAAAAGTGTTATTATGTTTGGTTACGCAAAAGAGTTTAAAACATTTCATAATATGCCAAAATGGGCATTTGTAATACATTTATGAAAGCATTATTCAGTTATTAATTACTTTATCCAATAAAACCAAATATATATCAGGTTTTTTTTTTAAATTTTTGACAACAAATATAATTCATTTTTTTAAAAAAAGAATATGGGAAATTTAAATATTTACCTTAAAATCCTTTTCACGAGAAAGATTCCCAGTCAAGAATAAATTTGTGAGCACTACAGAATTTTTAGTTTAAACAATTTTATAAGAAATTACCAATGTTCAAGCCCGATAAAATAATCAAATTCTTAAGTAGCTCATGCGCAAAAACGTAAATTTTTCTATTGAGCAGAGATATATAGTTCAGATTTATACTGTCTTTAATTTAAGGTAACTGAATTATTTTTTAAATATTCAAGGCATATTATACATATTAATTTACATATCTGTTTATGAACAAATATTTCAATAAAAATTTATTTGACTGATATTTTTTTAAAACAAACATGTTTCTGTTTCCAATGAAAATTATAATTATTAAAATGCATTCAAGTACAATAAGAAATTGTAAAAAGAATACTAATCGAACTACAAATTCGCAAGAAATCAAAATTGAAGACACATATAATTTGAGGAATATATTAATGAACTTTATTTACATCTAATTACTCTCGATTAGAATGTATTAAAAGACAAAGGATAAAGGACAGTGGTTATGAACTAATGATTTCAAATTACACTTTAACTTCATGTGGTCAGATAGCTAGTAGTTTGAAAAAAAGTATTGCAAAAGGACTGTATTAAACACTGTTCATCTTAGAGAGCCTTTACTGAATTTAAATTCAATATAATCAAAAAATTGATGGAACTTAAATTACAGAAATTAATGCAATGCTACATAATATAATTGAAACATTTTTAATAAAATTCTGAAACCAAAATGGAGTTTTTAATTACGTAGGTATATAGTGTCTGGTAATTATGCAGTTATTTGTAACTTGTACTATTGTAAAATGCTTCTTAAACAATTTCTGGATAATAATATTTTTCCTAAAACAGAATCTTAGAATGAGTAATGAATAATTTTCTTTCATATTTTTGTAAGAATTGGGACATTTTTTTAAAGATAATGAATTTTCTCATAATTTTCAGTAGGTATAGTTTATAAGAAATTCGGATAAATTTCGCATAGTCACAAATGGTTTTAACACTTATGTTACTTAGCATGGAAAAATATTTCAATCTAGTTTACCAAATACTTTAAATAATCTCAGATATGCTTCTATCATCAAAAAAGTAATGTGTATTATTAATTACGTTATTGATAAGAATTATATAAGTAAGTAGAATAAGTTTTTAATTAAGTGACTGATTAAATTATTATATTATAAATAAAATATTATGTGTTTATTTGAAATTATGATTTTGAAGAAAGCTTTAAATCAATAGATAATGAAAGTAATTTTGTAAATGTTTCATAAATACAACATAAAGAATGTAGCAATTTTTGGCAAAAGTAAGTCTCAATTAACCTAGTATTTCGAGATGATTATGTGTTTTGCTCGAAATCTTAAGAATCAGATTATAGGTTTATCCCAATATGGACTTGTTAATAATTATTTAGCAAATTCATATTTAGATTTCGAAGCAAAAAACTATATTGATAATACATATTATTTTATAATAATAGAAATGATTTAATATTATTCAGAAAAATAATGTATTTAAATTTGTCTGCTATCTTATGCGGGATATCTAAATATGGCTCCACCAAATTATAACTCAAAAAATGCTGACTTTTGTTATTACTGAATTACAAATGAGAAACTAATTTTTATAGGAATATATATTATAAAAGACAAGCACATTTAACATTCACATTCTTAAACTTACTTTCTGTAACAATATTATACACTTATCAACTTATTTACTTTTTATAATTTTGTTTCAATTTGTTTTAATTACATAATTCTTTTTTCTGCTATTTTGCACACTATGATAATTTATTATTATAATATTTTTACGCATAGGCTTATATCAATATATTTTTATCGATATTTTTTTTCTTTTAGTATAACTTTATATTAGATTGTGAAAACTTTACCCCAACCAATTATTTTCTTCTCTAGAGATGCAAAAGTTCATGAGCATTAATAGCGTATATTTATGATCTTAAGCGAAACAAAGTAATTGTAGCAATAAGTGTTTGTCAAATATTCTAAATACGTAACTCAGGGCTTATACGTAGCTCAGGCTCTGAAAACTTATTTTATAACTTTTTTTCATTAAACTACACGTTCACAAACCTATAAATAAATTGTAATTAGTAAGCTAAGAAGAAACAAAAGATACTTCTTTTTTGTTAGATTTCAAGATTGTTACTTTAGTATCAGTAAGAAAGAAAACATAAGACTAAAACTAAAAAAACCAGTTTATTCCAGTAATAAAATTTCTAATTACATCAAAGCGCTTAGTTAGGCTTACGAAATTCAGATTCCCTCTCGCTTTCCTATTTTTTTTCTTTATAAACATAACGTTTTATTCTGAGTGGAGGAAAATATAGCTTTGTCTCTAACAATATATTCGTAATGATACGTAAATACGGATTGTTTCCCTCTTCTGATTCTTATTTTTCATATAATTTTATCGATACAAATAGCTTCAATACAATTTTATCGATACAATTTTCGTGATACTTTTATTAGCAGATTTGTTTTCATAGACAGAATTCTCATAATTATTCCTATCTACTTAATTTCTTACCAAACATTTTCCAATTTCCATATAAAAAACAATTAAGGAGCACATAAAATGAAAAACATATATAATGAAAAATAGAAATGAAACATTTACAAAGGAGTCTTTGATTAGATAGTGTTAAGTGAAATTTGAAAGATATTTTAAACAATTTCAAATATTTTTAAGACTACATCAAATTATATGCTCAAGAGAAACTTTCTTGGCATCAGACGAAGAGAGAAAGAGAGGCACACCAAGCGACCAATTGCGTAGTATGGCTATAAAAGAGAATGACTCATTTGGATGGCCAAGGTGAAGAAGTGCACTGTAAGCAGGGTTAGTTTGAAATACATGGCGTGTAGCTGTTGTATCCTCATGTACTATGTTGTTGGGATGAGAACTGATGATGATGATGATGAAAGGTCTACATCACAAATAGTTTCGGTAATGAGCATCTTATAAATGCGCTCAACATCATGTATGCATTATTCACTTTTCTAATGTATAATAAATGTTAATTTGGAAAAAAAAAATATTGAATATGTAGGTTGAAATTAATTATTTACAATACGATGCCTTTTCTACATTTGAGCATAATATTCATTCACATATATATAAAGTAAACTTTCCTTCACTTAACATCGAAATTATTTCAGTTATATCTGAGAATGGGTGGCCAAAATAGCCCAATGCTCTTGATCTAGTGATTCATGAATGAGGATATTTAAGTCAAGCCCAACATACTCTAGAGTTCATTGGATGGTTTTATCAACGTCGTCCTAGAAGCAACACGAGAGCTATTGGTGACGGATCTCGATATTTTGAACCTCTGTTAAATGATCAGGACGTCACCTAAGCTATACCTCCCTCTTCTAACTTCCACATTGCGCCAATGGGAGATTGATTGATCCTCGATTGATTTAACGAGCATCAGCTCCAGCTACATGGCGAGTCTTTAGGGGCATCGGGGCTCGGACCCAAACTCGATGAAAACCACCGGTCGCGAGTCCGAGTTCAAGGCCATCAGGCTTTCACGGCCGTATGATCGAGAGTAGGAGGCCTTATTCCTAAGATGACCAGATTTTAACATTCAATAAGCGGGACACCATTGACGTGGGGGGGGATTCTTCATTAAAAAAAATTTACCTCAAAAATACCTACATTTGGTATCTAAATAAATTACTTATCTAAATAATTTGAATAGCTTATTTGTTAACATCACTTGTTTAACTAGTACTAATACGCAGTACGATGCGTATTGTATGATAGACGGTTACAAAACTCAATATAGGAAAGCGTTACTTCGTGGACGACCAACTAACTCCTTACACCCTGACCTTTTTTTTTCTTTATAAAATTTCCCTCCGTTTCTAATTTTTGTTCAAATAAGGCTAGATCGCTAGCGGAACATATCGCCATAAGAATAAAATCTGTGGGAATATACAAAGTGTTCTCTCTTCATTTTACAGCTGCAAAATGTTTCCGTTGCAACCAATGTCGAAAAATGCACTATTCATTAAATCCAAACAATAGTGGTCAAATTCTAGCAACTGATCAAGGCGAATTTTGATAAGCAATTCCTGATAATCAGCTTTCAACAATTATTTTTATTATCAAAGTTTAATATTATAATATAAAGCTCGTATCCTGGTGAAATAGCTACATGGAACCCGAAAAATGTATATTCCTTTCCCGTTCTCCCACCGTTCCCTAGCTTGTTGTGCATTCTTTCTAAAAATTGGGACTTTCTTAAAACCCATGCTGTACGAGTGATAAATTGTTAAAAATCGGGGCTGTCCCGCTTTGGGTGGGACATCTGATCACCATACTTATTCCGGAAAAGGCATATAATGCGAAGAAATGGAGTAGCTATACGTTGAAAAGGATTACAGTAAATAAGAAAAAGTCTTAAAAGATCAGCTACAATTTTGAAATTAAAGTATTTAGAAAAATTAATATAATGTAGTTCATATTTTTAGAGATAATCTAATTTTTTATTCATACAAAGTTGTTTTTGTTTGAGAGACAAAACTACTGTGATAGAGGAATTTGGAGTATAGTTTCCATTTTTATGTATCTTAATAACAAAGCCAAATAAAACAAAATATTCTTAAGAGTTGGAATTAAGACTGACTGTATACAGAGTTTTTATTAAAGTTTTTTGTTATCTTGTATAGATAATTTTTATGGTTTTTCAAATTAATGTTAAAACAATGATAATCAAGGTGCGAGTTTTTAAGTACAGCAAAATCCCTCATAAGAGATTACGCTAAGCCTCTGATTTTCTTTTATGTCTGCATATTTAGTTAATTTATTTCATCTACAAACAGATAATGGAAAACATTTATCACTTAAGAGATCATCCTAATACACATATGTTACTTCTATATTTTCGAGATTGAATTTTAGAAAGGTCATAAACTTAAATGAACTGTATTTACTGAATGAACTGTACTTAAATTTTCTGTATTTTTGAGTTTTTCAAATTAAATAAAAAAGTAATTTTACAGTAATGCAAGTACTGTAAATTTATGATTAACGCGCTTCTACAATTACATATATTTTTTTTTATATGTAAGAAAATGTTAAAATTTTGAATAAGAGGTACAAATAAGTATGAAAATGAGTAAATTATAAATAAAGTAACTGCTATTATTTACAATAGCAAATAAGATACTGAACTTTTTAATTTTTAAGGGTAATTTTATTAACAACAATGTGTAAGATATTAAACAAACGGTTAATATGATTGTAGAATAAACAAGCCTAATTTCCTGAAATTTTTCTTCTTGCAGAATATTTTGTTCTGGAACAAAAATATTTTTACATCTTAAATATAATATATATTGGTGAACCAAAAATTTTTCAGATATCATCATTTACTCTGAAACCAAGTAGTATCGGTAAAGAAATAAATGCTTAATCGATTACATTGCTGTCTTATGTTGCAATATCCATTTTGTTCAATTTATATTCATAGAGGGAACTGAGGATATTCCCATTTATAAATTAACAACCCACACACACACATAAATATATATGAATAATTTTTTCTAAAATATTACGATAAATTTATTTTTATTTTGAAAATCATTACTTTCTCGGACTTCGGTAAGAGCAACACAAAATCACAAAATTAAAGTTTAAGTAAAATAACATTACGTATATTGAATAATTAATTACGCAGTAAAAATTATGCAATGAACTTAGAGCTATCAAAGGAGAATTTCTAAGTACGAAACAGGGATTCGATGTAATAGAATTACCCTAGTTATCACTTGAAATCAAATTCTTTCATTAAATGAAAAAGTACAACCATTCAAATTACAATTATTCAACTTCCTATCGTTTCTTGTATGAAAAATTCAATTACAGAAAAATTACAGGAATTTCGAGGGTTTCTACTATTTGCCTGAATGATGTCGTTTAGCAATTTCATCTTCAATATGTTTCTATTTTTATAATCTATTTTTTAAACTTTTTATTATTACTTTTATAATTTTTTTTATTTTAATTATGAGATATATTTTGTATATATTTCTAGATTTTCTTTATATTTTTCTTACATAATTCTTTTCCTTTCATTTTTATCTGACGTCTTTCAAAATTTTTTTTCTCTAGACATATTTATGCAAATTTTCCGTTCTGTTTGGCAAAGTTAGGCCTGTTAAATAACATTAACGAAACAGAAAATTCTTTAGTCATTTGGATAATTAAAGACATTATGATAAATTTAGTTTATTTTAGTTTTTATCTTTCTATTTATCATTGCTTTTCTCCGTATTTTTCCATTTGTTTTTCATATAATTATTTTATTGTTTTTATTTTACTTTTCTGCCTATCATCCATAAGCGTTAGTTTTGGTATTGATTGTACTTTGTCCCAAACTTTATAAATCTTGCAATGTTATTACTTATACATTTGTGTGTTTGAGACTAAGCATACAAAAATAATTTATCTGAGAACTTTTTTCTGAATATTAACTTTCTGTTAGAAAAAAAAGTGAACAGCACTGCACTGCTCACTCTTGGCGGGAACATAAATTGTTCCATCTATGCTTAGGTGTCTACTGCTCAGCTCAAAAAGGCAAAATGGCCCGGTAATCTCAAAGATTGTTGATAGAGAGAAGTTCAGGCACCTATTGCGCATCTCTACCTCATAACATTTGTCTGGTTGCTTCACTGGTAGCTACACCGGAGGTTGAAAACAAACGAAATGCTGTTGTAAACATACACCAACACCCAAACATTTATAAATATATATATGTCTGTCTGTCTGTGTGTGCAGGGGGGCGTGTGTGTGCAGGCGGGCGTGTGTGTTTGCATACTTGTATAATTATGTGTATAGAAAGGAGTACTGTCTTATCTCTATCTCCCAAGGTTTCTACAGAGTTGTTCTCAGAGATGATTTCCTTTTCCTACATCTGATGTCATAATTCACAAGTGCAGGTGTGTATCGCAACAGAAGATGCAGTTAAATGGTTTTCTTTCCCTTGTACATTGCAGGGCAAGAAAGAGACAATGATAGGTCCTGACTGGGCAGCCGTCGCAAAATAAGATGAGAAGGCTAGAGTTATAATCAAGATCGACAGTCCAAAGGACATAAACGTAGCATTCCAACTACATTAGCGTGATTGTGCCATAATAGTAAGAAGTTAATATACCACCACAGGTTACTAACTCTTATATATTTATTAATAAGCATCAATTAAATTTAGTTAATTATTAAAAAAAATGTGTTATTTCAAAGCTGTAGTCAGTCCCCATACAGTTTGTGAACGAGGTATAATTTTATGAAAAATATGGCAATCATAAATTTATTCTCAGTTCGATAACAATCCCTGTACATTTTGTGAAGTTATGGTGGTTCATAAGTTTAAGATAAACATGGCAAGGATTAACTTACTCTAATAACAATTTATTATGAATTCCTGAAATGTTATGTTTGGCTTTCATGGACTTGACAAAAAGTTGCTATTTCAAAAGATTTTGTGGTCTTCGATTTTAATTTGAAGACGTGTTTCCATATGAATAATATGACGATGCTTAAGTAAGATGAAATTGCTGCTAAAATTCCATGGATTATTTTATTAGAACCATTACCGCTTTGGGATAAACAGAGAAATACATTTGTGACCGCCAGAACGCGTCATCAAGCAACTGAATAAATTTTAAAACAGTGGTTGCTTTATTTCAAATGTTGTTACATATGAACAATATAAATGATAAATTTTAAACTGATTTTGCATGATCATAATAACAAACTAATTTATTACTCTGAAAGGTATCGTCAGAAGAAATAAAAGTTTCGATAATGTGAGGGTTTTGCTTTTTATTCACTGTTATTGAATACACTAGAAATTAAATTTCTTAATGAAGAATTTTCTAATAGCAAATTAATTGCGGCATGTTAATTTTTTTTAATTTAAGTTTAAACATTCTAATGAAAAGGAAGCTAAAATAATTTTTGGTATTTCTAATTTAAAAACTTAGAAAAAAAATTCCAAATGAGAAAAAAATAGAGGTAAAGACGAAACTAATTTCTGATAAATAAATACAAACATTTCACCAAACATATTTTTCAAAACATTATCAAATATATCAACAATTTCCAAACATTTATTTTAAAGTTGTAGAAAACCGTCTTAAGAAATTTGAGGGAAAGAAAAATTGTCCCATTGATAAATGGATCAAAAATTTTGAGGAACAATTTGCTATGTCTCAGGTATTTAGAAATGCTGATATTTGGAACGAAACTATTGATGGACCTAGTCTGACGGTAATAGTCACTGAGAGATGTGGATATTTATTTTAGACAGGTTCACAAAACATGAATGAAAACGTGTGGAAGTCTTCACCGGAATGCTTTGCATAAACGAGCCGATGCATTTGAAAATATAGAAAATACTAAAAGTGAAGCGCAGTATAAAAGTATTGAAAATTCAGATGCTTTATTTACATATATTGTGTATATTTACTTAAATTAGTGCTATCGAAAAATGTAATTCATGCCATGTTTACTAACCAATGAAAATTTATCAAAACTTTGTTATTTTGAAAAAATATATATAAATTAAATTAAGCCATGATTAAGTGTAACATACACATTTACATCTATAAATGACTAAGAAATCTTGGTTTTATATTCTCATATTATTTTAAAATATTTTGAATTTTTACAGCATTTGCATAAGATATTTTTTGAAAAAAAATTTCTCTGTGCCATGACCAACATTCAAAGGAATTTATTGAAATTTTAAGTATGTTATAACATGAGATTGCCTTATTTTCTACATCGTGATTGGCTAAGCAGTTATACGAAGGGGGAATTACATGGAAGCGGGAATTGTGATGATAAATTCATTTTATCATTTTTTTTTCTTCGAATACTTAATGAGTAATTGTTTCTTCCAATGTGAACCGTACTAATTTCTTCTTAGGTCCGTATTTTGTTATAATGTATCATAAGTCCCTTTTAATTTCTAAATTAACACATTTATTTTGGGATCTCCCTAAACATATATATATATATATATATATATATATATAAGTGCGTGTGTTCGTGTGTGTAAAATTTAAATTTCTGTTATGTAATTCTTTCTCTATATGTATTGTCAAATGCTTACGTAATTATAAAGTTATTTCTTAAAGATAATATCATATTAATGAATTTTATTAATAGTTAATAAAATCTAACTGTATTAGAAAGCTGTGTTTTTAACTTACATAGTAGATTTAATCGAATATCAGTTGCTAAATCAGTTATCAGCCTTTTGAGAAACGGTTCTATGCGGAACTTATTATTAATTGAAACTAAGCTCAGAAAAATAACCCTACAAAAGCATTTCTAAAAACAACAGGAAACTGTGACTGCCTCTAAATGTGATATAACTAATATTTGACGTTAAAGGTCGTATATTCCTGCAATCGATCCATAGGTTTCAATATGAAATTTTCTAAAGAACTACTTGTAAGGTTTTCTTAATACTATATTGCGTGAAATGCACTTTACCTTTTTCTAGTTCTTTAGCTGACAAGATAATACTTATGATTTTGGAAATATCATCTATTTCAGTGTATAGTTTTTGCGTTACCTTGGGAACGCTTTCGTAAGACTGTATTGGGAGACTTTGAGAATCATTTATCATCATCATTTTTCCATTAGGTTCTCATACACGTAATTCATATGCTTTCAGAATTAACTTGTCCATCATAGAACCTCAGCGATGAACTGTTTCTTTTAAATGAGTATTCTTGAATTTTGGAGATTAAAAAAATTTCCTACATAAATGTAGTGTTTTGATACTTGAATAGTGAATTAATGGTAAAAAGTAAAGGGCGCATATAATAAGAATATAGGACATATATATTTTGGTAAAATTAAATATTACTTTGACATAAAAATTTATGCTTATCTAAAAAAATTATTTTATATATTTCCTTTAAAAGTATTAACAATAAATATTTATTACGATTGCTGGTAAAAGGCTGAAGGAATTCTAAAATATTTCAGGAAGTAATACTACTGTAATAAAATAATTGGCAAATTTTCATAATAAGTTAAAATATTTAAATTTCTAACGTAAAATATAGAAAAGTATAATAATAAAGTTTAAATTTATTTCAAGAAACGATACATTAGAAATAATGGGAATATTTACTTCCAGAACTTAATGATCTGCTTGAAAGGAAAATTAACATAATAATACAGTACAGATTTTTTATTGGGTATAGATGATTTTTCAGTCCAATGCTTTAGAATAAATTAAAATCTTTCTTTTTTCAAATTGATATTATTTAAAATTGTAAAGAATTCTATACATTCACAATACGAGAAACTAATTTTCATAACTCTCTAACATTCGTACAAATGCGTTTTCGTTCACAAATTTTGTTACAACAATGGAATTATTGAGATATATATGAAAATTCGATTTTAATTTTCAAGTGAAATCTCGAAATTCGAGTACAATTTCCATATCTATATATATTTAAATACATATAATGATATCATAGGATCCTTCATAAAATTATCCTTCTTTGTTTCACTTTTTTTTTTAAATTTTATTCGACATGTCTGTGCGCAACCATTTCTAATCTTCCTTCCTTATTAGAATCACCACTTTCTTCAGACGTATTTGATACATCTACATTACTGTTGATGGTAACAATTGTTTCGTTGATTTAATTGAAAGAATGGAATATTTTAACTGACTCTTTTCTAAGCATAGATGACATAAAGCTCGCCAAGATGCGTGGCTCACAAAGCGAGTATCAGCAGAGAAAGAGAAGCTAAAAATAGTGCTTGTCGATTAGTTCTGGCTTTTATGCCTGAGAAGAAAGGGGAGTTTACGGAATTTTGTTAAAATGTCTAGCGATAGTTCTAATCATAACACACCCAATTCCAAAGAGAAATTAGCGTTATTAATAATAGAAGAAAGGGCGTTAAGAATCATTGAATGAGACAGAGCTAGGATGAATTTAATTTATCGGCATGCGCAATTTTCATTCTCCATATGACTCAAAGAACAATTGGAACCGCATTCCTGACGACACAGGGAAGAAGATAACTCATTTACAGATTTTACAAAAACTCCAATAAGTTTCTTTAACTGTTAATCGTAACATAGATCATTTTTTAACATAATTTTATGTAAGTGTATTAAATATTCGCAATATTTTCAAGTATAATCAATATAACATGAAGCAATAACATCAAAGGATTAATTATAAAAGTAAACATGTATGTGGCACATCCTCATGTTTTAATTACTTTTTCTAATTTCCAAAATTTCATGCATTTTCTTGGTTATTGGTAATGGCAAGTATTATATTTTTTTTTTCAAAAACACTAATTTAGGAAAAATTGTATCAAACACTTTCTAATGCACGATATTCATAATATGTATTATATTGAAAATATTAAAATCGGTAATTGTAAAAATCAAAGCAATAAGATATTGATAATATCTTACCTAAATTTAACATGGGTATGTTTTGTGTTTGTTCTATTTGAAGAAATAAATATTCTTGAAATCTCCAAAGTAGCATTTCAAACATTCTTGAGATATATTATAATGTTCTTATAAATCAATCATGTTCAATAATAGTATAAATCAATAATGTTCTAAATATATTATTTATAATACTGAAATGCTCTTGGTAATTCAAAACAAACTAAATATAACTGTAGCATCAAAAGTTTCATTTTCTGAAATTTTTTGCGTAAAACTGAAGAAAACAAAACAACAAAATTGTTTTCAGCAGGAACAAAATATATAATTCTTAAAATTTTAAGTTATTTGATTCAAATAGGGATATTTGATTTCTTTTATTGAACTAGACTGAATATATTTTCTTTGCCTAACCTTTAGTATCTTTCTTCAACAGGAGAAAAATGGTAAGTTCAAAAACAAACTAGTGTATACTTATCTTCGTGAACAAAACTTGAATCTTTATTTCCTATATTTATATAATTTCCTGTCTAATGAGTACTATTCACAGTATGCTATGTTATGGCATACTTGACCAAAATATTTTACTTCCATAGAAGTAAGGAATTTTACAAATGTTATTAAAATGTTTTAGATATCATTACTTTTTACATAATCTGAAGTGTCTTTTTCACCTCGAAAACATACATTCAAATAACAATATCTGAATTATCCTTCCGAGTAGTAGAATGTATGGACCGTTATGTGTGCAAATATCGAGGAAGTGCTATTCTGACCACCGTTTATATATATATACATATATATATATATATATATATATATATATATATATATATATATATATATATATATATATATATATATATGTATGTAATAAATCACGAATGCAATGATAACTTATAGATTTTTAATTTGTATAGTTAAAAACATAAAGCCAGAGAAATAGTAAACTATTATAAAACAATTCAGTAACAAATGTATCACAAAAAATACTAAACATGTAAATGAAGGAAAACAAATAAAACTTTATTCATGAAAAAGTACCAACCAGAGCTTGAAAAACATGAAAAATTAGAAGGAAAAACCACGAGGAATGTGAAATACAGAATTTTTAAGTTTTGAAGTAGGCTTAAGACAAATTTAATTGCATTAAAAGGAACGTGTTACTGGTATCAAAATCTCCCAAACTCAAAAAAAAAATGTTAAAAAATAAAATATTAATACCATAAAGGAAGAATGTCACTATGGCAAAAGAAAAAAAGAAGTAAAATACATTTGTTGACTGGGAGATATATGGAATATATATATGTTGTGAAAGTAGAAAATGAATCGTCTAAGCAATCTATGCAAACTACTAAAGAAAAGATTATACAAATGTACGTGAGACTTCGTATGGAGTAAGGAAATTGACAAATAACTTTTACTCAAATAGATATTTTACCTGGACCAAAAGTAAACAACAATGTCCTTTTTTCAGAGTGAATCGGTACTAATGCAAAAAAAATTACAAAAATAATTTTAAAACTAAAAAATTAAAGCTTAAAAGAGTGGAATTTGTTTTGAAATCTATAAACAAAATTTTAAACAAAAAAAATTAAAAGATTCTGAATTTTACAATTACATTATGCAAAATTACTCATTATAAGTATCTAAAGACAATATGCTCGCAAATATTTTTTTTAAAATTATCAAAATCCAATAAACTATCTTGCGTTTTAGTCACAAGTCTAATATTACGTAATATATGATTATACATATGATTTCTCTAAATATACTCAGGCTGAAATAATTTTTCATGGTGGCTGTTCATGTATCTTTATGCAAAAAATATAATTCTTGTGCATAAGAATTAGTTATTAAAATATTAATAACTTCTACTTAAAAAATATCTGAATATTGAATTTCATTTGCATAAATATTTGAAATAAATTTCAGTTCACTGGATTAAAAGAATAGAAATATTTAATTTCATTACAACTATTAATTTGGTAGAAAATAATATCAACATAGCTAAACATTCTAATTCTATCAAAATGAAAAATATTATCTTCATAAAAGCGTAGATAAATATTTGCTAAACACTACCTTGTCATATACTTTTGATTTGTTTATATGTATAATTATTATAACTTGCACATAATTTTCATTTAAGACTAATATAACTAAGTAATATAAATTTTCTTATGCAATAACCTTATAGATGTAAGATTCCACAAAGTCTCTTTTGGGAATTTCATAAGATCTTCTATGTCAATAGCATTTAAAAGATCTTTGAAATCATAGCTATAAGAGCATAATTCTGCTTATTTTAGTACATTTCACTATGTATCAGCCCTTTCTTTAGTGAAGGCAGTATACTTCAGTATATGTATAATATTTTGTATAATTTTTGTAATTTTTACTAGCATGAGTATTGTAAGTATTAGAGCCATAAGAAAGTTTCTCAATTTAAGGAGAATGTTTTGTAATTTTGGTGTTGAAAGCGTGAGGCAATTTAATATTACTTATATTAGCATAAATTTTCTTATTAAGTGCAATAATACTATAATATATTTCTTTCTGTTTATTGAAATGTCTGATAAGTTGTTTATTTCTGTTTATTCTCTAAAGTGGTTATTATTCTCAAAGTCTTATTAAAGTTATGTAGAAACCTTTGCATATAACATAATATTTAGGTACTTTATTTCGTAATAAATAATAAATATAACTCGGAAATGAATAACAGATTTTTTTTTAAGAAATTTCCTTCAAATAAATATCCTTATTCTTATTAACATCTACATTTTTCATTGCCAATATTTTAATATCGTTATTATTAAACTCTTAATAAACTTGACATGTTTTTAATGGACGATGTATTTTAATAGCTAATTTGGTAATCAAATTATTAATATCTAATATAATTTATGTCGTAATATAAATACTGTTTTTCGAAACGCTATGTATGAAATCCAAACCTTTATTCCTTATATCTCTAAAGTTCTATTCTCAAATAAATCTACATAACATTTAAAAAACTGTTGGTATTTGAAATTGCTTAAGTCTTTACAAACTTTACACACACACATATAAATATTATTTTAAGTCTAATTTATTCTTAGAATTAAAAAGTACACGGTGCATTTTTACTATATTCAAAAGCTTTTTTAGTGATAAGTTTTTTTAATAGGGGTTATTTTTTTATATTTACTAGGAAGACTATTATAATCAATGTTTTTGAAGCATATTTTCTTAAATTTAACAGTACAAGCAGCTGTCTGGCCTAGTCAACCAAGGAAAGACTGTGGAGGTATTCTCCCAGCACCCTGCACCTAATAATTTTTTCCAGGCGGGCGATTATACTCGTTTTTTGCAATTGGAATTTACCCGCCTGGGGTGCTTGCAGCTGAACGCCACGATGCGTTTCAGCAAGCGTAATCCCAGGAGCCGCAAATGTGGCTACGCGAGGGAGACAATCCCTCACGTGCTCAATCATTGCAAGCCACATAGCGATGTCTGGAAGAGGCGGTATGACACCATCCAGAACCGTGTGGTCAGAGCCATACCGTCATCCGTTGGCTCTGTGTCTATTAATAAGAAATTCCAGGGGTTGTCCAAAACTCTGATCCCGGACATGGTTCTGACGAAAAAGTTCAGTGAAGTATTTATCAGCGACTTCACCGTCGCCTTCGAGGACCGACTTGCTTGTCTCTTGCTTCTGCACGTCAGAGCAAGATCGACAAGTACCTACCGATCGTCGAGCATTTACGACGGGTGGGAAAGACCGCCCATGTTGATGCCATCGTCGTCGGTTCCTTAGGCTCTTTGGATCCCTAGAATGATGCTGCTCTGGCGCAGATGGGCGTTTCTCGCAAATACGCGAGTCTCATGAGGAAGCTCATCTGCTCGGACACCATCCGGTGGGGAAGGGACATTTATATTCAACATTTAACTGGAAAGAAACAGTACTAGACCTTCCCCCCAGAGCATCATTATTTGCCTCCTGGCTGATTTTATCTATCTCAACTTTTATCTCGACATTTTTATCTTGTAAATTGGATTTTAACTCCCCTGCTTGAGGAGTTTATTCTCTTCGCCGGTTATTTTTCCATCTTTTTAACTATCCATTTTTATTGCCACGTTTGTTCCATCTCATCGTCTCCATCTCTCATCGTGGTTTTTATTATCTTTATATTTGCAAAAATTGTTTCTTTAGTGGACTATTACGAGAGATAGGTTCTGTCCAGTCTCTAATGAATTTTTAAATGACTTGAGTTACCTTTTTCAGAACCTTTGCTATGAGTCACCACTGAGGGGAGTAATTCATTCCTGATTTCTCCCTGTCTCCTGGAGAGGAGTTGCACTTTTTGTACCTCCTCTTCATTTTCTGATAATTTTTGTGTGTCTCTCATTTTTTTTTTTTTACCTTTTCGAAGGGAATTCTTGTACTTTTTATATTTATTTTGTTTTTTTTATTGTTAATGTTTTTATTGTTAATGTTTTTATTGTTAATCTCTTTTTATATTGTTAATGTCATGTATTTTAATGTTTTAAACACTGTACTTTTTTATAAATATTAATGTCTTGCTCTTCTGTTTTTATGTGCCTTGACTACTGTGGATGGTCTCCTCCGGACCCGACTAGGAGCTTCGCCTCTCTCCCTCCCTCAGGAGCTTTGCCGAGAAGCGTTCCTCTTCGACCGACTTGAAGCCTGATTTTTGAGAAGTGCCGTTCCCTGTAGAGCCCTTTTCTCCCGGGCCGTCCTCCTTGTCGCTCCTTCTGGTCGTTTGTGTGCCGAACTCCCTCTTCTGTTTGTTGTTCCGTCTTCGAACTCGAAGTCTTTGATTTTTTGAAGACGAAGATTCTGTGTGTTCTTGACGAAGATTGAAGATGAAAATTTTTGTGCGTTCGAGTGTTCTTGCTCTGTTGTGTCCGTCGACGAAATTTTCTCGCTGTCCGAACTTTTGTGTCCCGAACTCTCGAACTTTTTTATGTATTCTGTATGTGTTTGAAATTTTAAAATTTTACGGATTTCTACTTGGGCACCTGTTGTGTCCAGAAAGTTATGTTTACTCTTATAACTTTGACTATGTATTCGGCTATTATGCTTATGTGACCCTATACTTTGTAATTATTTTGCTGAATAAAAATTTTTGAATTCTAATTATTCAGTTCCTATAAATTATAATCTTTCAAATTCTATTTATAGAACAAATAACTTGTTATATCCCTAATTAAATAAATACACATACTGTCTATTTTATTATCATGCTATATACTGTCTATTTTATTATCATGCTATATACCATCTATTTTATTATCATGCTATATACTGTCTATTTTATTATTATGCAATATATGGTCTCTAACAAATTACTTTTCTCTTTGTTAAGTTCTGAATATCAAAAGAACATAATACTTTTAATATCAAATTCCACAAAATATTCATTCATCTCAGGAATTTTTTCTTAATATCATCCTTATTCATAATTTTTCTTTTACAATTTTTCTACCTACCATCCATCTTTCCATTAGAATAATTTATCTTCTACAAAACATTTTCTATTATTATTACAATAAAAATCTTAAAATTATTTTTTTATATTTCGTAACATATTTTTATTACTATAAGTATTATTTAAGCTGTGCGTCTTTAAATACTGTACATACTTAGTAATTAAACCGCAAAACACACACACACATATATACATATATATATATATGTGTGTGTGTGTGTTTGTAAGTGTCTAAAAGTTGAGCAAATTAGCAAATATGGAAAATGTGAGTAAATATTAGTGAATTTGTTCAAATGAACATCATCATCTATTACATGTGAAACTTTGTTTTACTGCAAAGCATTTTAGTCGACATCTTCAGGTGTAAAATACATGCGAACTCAGAATGTGGTGAATCCGGATTCATACATATTATGCCCAATTCATGAGCAAAGGATCAATGTTAACAATTAAAGAGAGTAAATGATAACACAAAATGACATCTTGACAGTTTGGCGAAAGAAAGATTCATTAGAATGCTTGAATCCAGTCGATCACAAACCGGATATTCTCGAATTCTGAATGTGCATCAGTATATGATTGTATATTTCCCGAGCTTTGACTAAGCTTTCAGAGTGCGGGAAATATAAATTGACTACTTGTATCAGTTAGGCTAAGAGTCTTAATTGTTCGATCTCACTTATGTCTGGCAGTAACTACAAGACACGAGTTTTGCCAGAAAATTAAGCTCAGAGTTCACAGGTGCCACTCGATGGCGAGGTTCCTTACAAACAGCAGTTTATATGAATCTCGATCTTGTTGGTATTTATGTCTGACGACCAACAGTTGGATTTCACTGACATCTATGCATAAACGCGCTCTTTTTAATTGGAGATTCTATCGCATATAAGTACTCATATTGAGTACTGTAAGTCATATGAGAGATATTTAAGGATGAATCTTGCTTTAGTCTAATCAGTCCTTCTCATTAACGATTTAGCGAGAACGTGGAATTCATTTTACCCAGTGAAAATCCTTTTTCATAGAGGAAAATCTTTTGTAAGCCACACTTTCAAACTCTTTCTTCGGATAAGAAATGCGATTATTATTGTTCTTTCGCAATGGTTTCTTCTTTTATAAATGTTTTACATTCGCATGTTACTATTCATAACTGTTTTACATTCCAGCCATACTGAGATTTTATATTTTTCGCATTATTACCAATTACGCTTAGTTTTGCGATGCCAGTACATACATAAATACATACATACACACACACACACACACACATATATATATATATATATTCTCAATTCAGCCTACCGTGAATTATAGATTTTATTTTTGTAGATTTTATCGCTGAATTTGTTTGCATCTTTTAATCATGAACTCTTTTGCAATTTGGATTTCCTAATTCAGCCTACCAAGTCGCAAAGGGGGAAGGTTGGTACCATTAAACTAGTTTAACCTTGCTTAATCGGTCCTCAGCCCGATATTGCTTTTTGACTTGCTGGGTTCCATATTTTCATTTATTTTTCTTTCATTGTTACATTTCTTTCTGTATTTATGTCTTTTTAAATATTTTAAATTATTCTTTCATAAATTTTTAGTACATATATATATATATATACATACTCATGAAAAAAATTAGCGCACCAAGAAGGAGTAATCTAAGTGAAACGAAATTTTACATACGTAATGACTACTTTGATATAAGTAAATGATTAGAAAATCAAAGAAAAAGTATCATTTATTTCAGAGAAAAAGGCAAAAGAACGGATGATTTAATACCCTGTTTAACCCCCTGTAGCGCGAATGTATGATGCGATACGATCCAGCATTGAAGCATACAAGTTCTGTATGATGTCTTGAGACATTTCGTTCCATATTTGCTGTAACCTTTCTTCTAGTTCGTTCAAACTCGTGAGATGCCCAACTCGCCATCCCAAATGATCCCAAATATGCTCCATTGGAGACAAATCTGGGGATCGGGCAGGCCAAGGAAGGGTAGTAACAGTGCGGAGACAGTCTTGTGACACCCTTAACGTGTGAGGCCGAGCATTGTCTTGTTGAAAAATGGCTCCTGGGAGCAGTTGCATGAGTGGTAACAAATGTGGTTATAGGATGTCATGGACATGCCGCTGGGCTGTCATGGTGCCACGGATCTATACTAGGGGTGACCGTGTATTGTAGGCAATGGCACCCCATACCGTCACAACAACCGTGGAAGCGGTGTGTCAATATAAAGCAAAGGCAGGATGGAGGCGTTCACCACGGGGTCTCCACACACGAAATCGATTGTCATCACTGCTGAGATTGAATCTGGATTCGTCGCTAAAGACGACCTGGTTCCATTCTTCTGCAGTCCAATTTCCTCGTGCGAGGCATCAATCGAAACAAAGGCGTCGATGGGTGGTCTTCAAGGGCAATACACGTAATGGGCGCCACGATCCCAAATGTCCTTCAGCCAGGCGTCATCGTATGGTTCGAGAAGACACAGGGGCCCCTAGTGAAGGTGCTACCTGTGCCTGTATGGCGGCGGATGAAGCAGTTGGCTGTACGCGTGCATTTCTTACGATGTGGCGGTCTTCTCGGCGATTGGTCAGACGAGGGCATCCTAAGTGTGGTCTTCGTGTAAATGACATTTCTCTCTCTCGGATCCACTAGCCCCAACACCTCCTCACAACACAATCAGAGCGGCCTAATTGACGAGCTACTCGCCTAGCTGACCACCCAGCTTGCATCACGCCGATGATTCTCCCCCTCTCAAATTGTGACAGCTGCTCATATTGTCTTCGAAACCGGCGTAATGGCGTGTCTTCCTCAGCTCTTCCTTTGTAAACGATTCAGCACACTCAAACAAGCTTTGATTACCTGTTTTATACTTCACGGAGAACGACGTTAAACGCCCTCTACCGGCTATACGTAATGCGCAATCACGCTGTCTTTCTAATCGTTTGCATTTCTCCCCGACATGTACCTTCATACCAAGTTTCGTTATGATCCCGCAACTATTTCTATGCGCTAATTTTTTTCCATGAGTATATATATATATATATGTGTGTGTGTATGTGTGTGTTTGTGTAAAGCATATTTAAAAATTAATAAAACAATAACAAATAGGATGGATTTACGTTATTAAATCAAAGAAGGATCGACTTTTGTATGTGTACAAAATAGTTAGGTAAATGAAATACACGTTATGTTTTGTTTAAGAAATGATCACTAAATAAATTTAGTTCATTCAAATAGTATGAGTTCTTATTAATACGAAAAAAGAAAAAAGGTTTTTTTTTTTCCTTTTTTATCAATTTTCCATAAAATATGTTTAGGGAAAGCTATAAGCAAAAATTCCCACTTTTTAAAGCCATCGTAATTGTTTCCGAAAAGAATTTATTCTCTTGCTATTCATTTAATTTTTCATCCAATAATTAAAATTATTAGTTAGAAGTTTTGCCCATTTATTGTGCTAACATTTATATTTATTTATTTAAAAACTATATCTGCTATTTCTGATGATTTTGATTTATTTACCACAATTAACTCAAACTAATCTTTTTTTTTTTTTCATTTATTTTAGGGAGATGAGCTACTTAACCGGCCCGCGAACCTTAGAGAAATCCCTTCTGTAGTTATTTAGGGTATTAAGCAGGACAGTTAATCTTCTTGTAGAAGATAATTAAGTCTACTTTTTAAAAAAAGGCGAACTTTTACTTCTGCAGAAAGTTTTCTTCCCTGTGGAAGAACACTCCAACAAAAGAAATGCTGTGAAATTAAATGAATTTTTAATCTAACACACTTCTAATGTAACATTAAACATTTTTGAATAGCAATCTCATACTTATTACCCACTTGATTTATTTTCAATTCTATAATATTTCACTTATATTATTTTTGGATATTTCTTCTTTTAAATACTTTTTCTCCTTCAAAGAATTTAATTAAGTAGCCAGTATCCATTTCATAATTATAAGTTTGAAGTCTTAATAATTTTTGAAAAAAATCATATTTTTAAGACTTTTATCAATCTAATTTTTTCAATGAATAAATAAAGTACTACTCTTAGGAATACTATAATATTTATAAATATTAAAATAATAACTAGTATTATAAAAAGAATTAATTTCTACTACTAAGAAATTACCTTATGAAATTAAATTCGAACAGAGTAGAAAGTTTTAAAAAAATTTCCCCTCTCATCAAATGTGTAATCTGAAAAAAATGTTTGGCTATATATATATATATATATATATATATATATATATATATATATATGTGTGTGTGTGTGTGTGAGAAAGAGTATGTGTGTTGTGCGTGTGTGTGTGTTTAGAAATTGATATTTATTGAGCCTTCATACATTAGAGGGGGACGGCACTCAAACCACTTTAATGTCATGTAACTCATTGTGTGGGGGAAACTTATTATCAGCAATGCAGGACACGGTTCTGTAATAAGAGAACGAAAAATGTCGATTCTCCTAACGGACAAAGTTTTAAACATCTGACAGAGTTAAACTCAGAAACACCAACTGATGTGACTAAACCCATATTACAAAAATTTAATTAGAAATAGCATCAGATACGAGAAAATCACCAAATTGATGTATGGTTGTATCATTGAAGAAATAAAAGAAATTGATGAAGAGAGGGAATAAAAAGAGCCACCGCAGAGAAGAAGAATTTAAAATTTATTAGCTGGGAAGAGGTGACACACGAGGTAAAATTTAAGATGTTATGAATTGAGGCTGAAATTATATCGTATCAATAGCCAATGATGGTAAATACTTGTTCCTCGAGTAATGAATTGGACAAATTGCTTTGTGAGTTTGATATAAAAGGGGATATAAGTCTGTATTCGATATTATTCGAGTGACAATGTAGTATGATATATGTAATTAAAAGAGTTTGGGACACAGTCTTATGGTATTACTCTCGCAAGAAATAATTAATTTATAGAGAGCACGAAAAAAAGCAAAAGAATATAATCACGTTAAGTCCTTATTATTCAAAAGATTCAAATTAAATCCTAGGAAATTTAAGCAGTTGTTTATCAATCGTTTAAACTGTAATTCTCCAGACCATTTGAAAATGCATCTATCCGGCTTGGAGTTAAAATTTTAGTTTAACATACGAGTAAGCATTAGTTACCATCCATTGGTCAATGAAACAGCTCACATATAAATTTACCTCAAAATACATAAAAGTTAAAATTAATTCATCAAATAAATATGAAAATTAAAACTTATGTTATTTTTTTTTTTTTTTTACATTTTCTCTTAAATTCTTGCTCATAAATTTTATAAGATTGAATGAGTTGATGCTCGGATATTCTGAGATAAATTTCACATGTATCCTCATCGCATTAATATGATTTTTAATGTTATCTCGGTTTAGTGCAGTGATTCAATGGATCAGAAGGAAGAGTGTCTTTCATAAATTTGCTTGAAAATGGATGTTTCCCCAGCTTAATTTACTGAATATACGATTATGAGAGATAATATCAAACATTTTCACCTCTAAGTGTTAACTACTATCCACTTATAAAAATATAATTAATTTAAAATTTAAACAAGTCTCTAACTCTTATTTCAAAACTTTGTTCAGTTTTCATTGCACACCAATATTTTGATTCATGAAATTATTATTATTAAACTACTAAGTGAAAAAAAATTATTGTTATATTTTATTTCAATAAGAAGTAATATATTATTTCGATGAAATGTTACATATTATTGTTTCAATAAAAATTACATATTATTATTTCCATATAAAGTTACATATGGATTATTCGCTGAAAAGCTCATTATTACATTTTATAATTAGCTCCTGTATCGTTCAAAACTGTCTGGGTGAAATTGTAATTATATATTTTTTTTATTTTTGAACAGTTGAATTATTATTATTCTTCAACACTTATAAAAATATCTATAATGAATGAATGTTTTGAAATTTCTGTATTGATCAAAATGTTATGCTCCCTTAAGATTTGCTATACTTCGCCTCAATGCAACAATTTCTCTTCGCAAAATAACTTATTACTGTTTTTAAGTATTTTACAAATTATAAGTATTATTATTCTTAAGCATAATTTAACTAAGCATAATTTTAATCCATTTAAACTATACAGTGAAATAAACATTGAGCTGAATACTGTGATTTAACTGTTTAAAAGTGACCAACAACACAGCAATGTAAAAACTGTATTCAATTCCAAATCAAAATAATTAAACTTTTACGAACAATCTTGCACACATTTCATAATTTTTTTTTTAATAAATTTTCTATTAATTATTTAAAAGAAAGCTCCTGACATGTATATTTAATGTATTTTTATTAATACTTTTCTTAAAGTATTATTATGTTTTAAAAAAACTTGATGCTTGGTTGCTGAAAGATAATTTTTTTTTAAATTAACCGTGTGAAGAAATTAAACAAAATGTTCAGTATTATTGAATTTTACTATTTATTCAGCGTAATGTACAATTTCATTAATAATATGAATAATAGTAATTTTATGTACTTCACTTTTATGAAAAATTATTATTTTTTTCAATTATTTAAGGTTTATTATTAATTAATGAAAAACTGGCTTCACCTCCATTAGGCTTAATTTATAACCTTCACTTGGCTATTTTCTTTACTAAATTATACCGTCCTTGGAAGTTTATTTTCAACTCTCTTAAAGTTACTTAAAATGTTATTTAAAATTTGATTTTCATTAAAAATATCCTCTCAACTGGATTTTACATTTTTTTTTCACCCCTGTGAAGTAGGTAATACGAGCTAATATATATTGTTAGTATTTTAAATGAGGCTAGCTCTTGCGTTAAATGTATTTGCACACAAAATATTATGATTGTGTTCTACATAATGTAATATAAATTTAGAACAAAATTAAAGGATCAGTAAATTTATAATAAAAATGTAGGTTTTACTTTTTATCGTGGAAAGTCACGACACGAATGCTGCACCATAAAATAAATATTCTTAGAATAAGTGAAAAAATTTTAGCGCTTAGTCATATAATTAAATTTTCTTCATGTTGTGCTTATAATAATTAAAAATTAAACTACTTAAAATAATTATGGTAAACAGAATTCCTATTTGAAAACGAAACCCTCGCCATATCTAACACTTAGTTCACTAGTCTTAACCATTACGAATTTTGTACCATTCAAAAGCAGGAAAATTAAAATGATGTGAAGAACATTGTAACTTTAAATGCAGTGCTCTGGAAATTACCTAATAGCTA
>BMAW01098778.1:151327-221675 GCA_019974015.1 Nephila pilipes | reverse complement strand
GCTTAGTTTCACTGGATGTTTTTATATTACTATGGTCTGAAAGATCCAAGCAAAAGTGAATAAGAATTATTTTACTACTGAATTGTATTATTAATAGACTTTCCTTCAACCAATAGAATTTTACATAAATTATTCTTCTATATTAGTCAATGTGTTATCCCTTATCTAATCAAAATTATTGAGCAATTATACTGGCAACTCAAACAAATATTAAAATAACAATGCATTTTATAAGTAACTCTAATGGAATAGTAAATTGATCCGCACAAGCTCAAAGGAAACATCGAAAATTGTTTCATATGAGAACCTCGAATACGGTTCCTCATATCGTTGGAATCTCCTTAATAGCAATACGTAATCAGAACGAAGCATACCATAAATACCAAACAAAGCATTATATGACGCAAACTATAATTAATGAAATTATTAATAGAATTTATCAAATGTTTCCTTACTGAAAATAAAATAATATAATAATTACTTTTCTAAAATATTCCAAAATAGGAATTTATTTATGAATTTCCTTACTTTTTGTTATATATATATATATATATATATATATACTCATTGCTATAAAATTTTCCGTATCAAGAAAAAGTTGTCGGAATAAGACGAAATTTTACACACGCAAGTATAACGTTATATTAAAGTGCAAGTACGTGTTAGTAAGTGATTACAAAATCAAAGCAAAATTTTCGTTAATGTTGAAAAAATTACTAATGAATGGAGAATTTAGTACCCTATTGGATCACCTCTAGGATGAATGCATGATGTGATATAGTCGGACATTCAGACGTACAAGTCCCGTATGATGTCTTGCCACATCTCGTTCCACAGTTGCTTTAAACCGAATTTAATAGGAACAAACTCGTAGGCAGCCCAACATGCCTTCCTAAATGATCCCAGACATGCTCGATCGGTGAAATTTCTGGGGATCGAGCAGGATAGGAAAAGTTAGGAAATATAGCGGAATACCACCTACAAAATCCTTGCTGTGTGTGGGCGAGCAGTATCCTAATGAAAATTGGTTCCTAGGAGCCCTGCCCTGAGTTATAACACATGTGATGGAAGAATGTCACGATCGTAACTCTGGACTGGTAAGGTGTGGTGGATCAATATTAGGAGTGATTTAATATTGATCCACCACTCATGCGATGCCATCTCATACAATCACACCAGTTGTAGTAGTGGTGTGCCGCTGTACAGTGCAAGCAAGAATGAGACACTCGTCAGCAACACACGTGCACAAACGTCACCACTGCCATAATTGAATCTGGATTTGTCGCTAAAGACATCTTGATTCCATTCAGTTGTAGTCCAATCCCTTTGTGCACGACACCACTCCAAATGAATGCGACGGTGAGTTTATGTCAGTAATAGTTCATGTAATGGGCCCCGCGATAGCAACTTCATGTCAGCCAGATGCCTTCCGAAGATACGTACTGATACAGAGGCCCATTGTGAAGGTGCTGCCTGTGTATAGATTTGCATAGTGAGAGAGTTGGAGCTATGTGTGCGTGTTGTATGATGTAACGGTCTTTTCGACAATTGGTCTGTCTGAGTTTGGCCTCTGTGTAACAGACCTCAATCTTGTCCACTGGTCCAAACACTTCCTCACAGTAAAGTCAGAACGGCCTACAGGCTAGCTACTCACCAAGCCGACCACCCGGGTTTCATCATTCATAAAATTGTCTCCGATGGCAGCGTAATGGCATCTATAATTAAAAAGTGTCCCTCTACAACAGATTAAATACGCCCAAACGGGCTCTGTTTACCTGTTTCATAATCCATGGAGAACGAAATTAAATGCCCTCAAGTATTATCAAACAATGCTCAATCACGATGCATTTCTAAACATTTACAAATATGCCTGACACGTATTTTCATGCCAAATTATGTGACAATCCCACTCTTATTTCTTGGGTCGCTGGTTCAATGTCGATATTTAGTCAATCGATTTATTGCCGCCGATGTTTATTTAAAATCGATGTTTTGAGTTCGATGCTTCTTTAACATCCATGTTTTGAGCATTAACGAGTCATCTACAAATCTGAGGATTTATTTTGGGTGTTTACACCAATACGAATAAGTAAAATTCTTTTATTTGAATATCACTGTTTGCTTACTGCTGACTACCAGGTTCTTACATATTAATAAATATATTTGAAACGTAGAACTTAATGTTCGGATATCGTATGAACCAATTTACAAAGTAAAACAAGGTTGAAATAAGAAATAAGGAAAATATAATTGTGAGTTGTAATACTTCGAATTTCAGAGCAAAAGATACAAAGTTATTTGTATAGGTATATTTATTTTTCTTTGCTGAAGATGACTTTTCGGTAGATCATCAAGAGGTGGTACAAGATAATTGGAGAGTTAGAAAGAGATCAAAGCTTTTGGAGAATTCGACACAGGTAGTTTGCCTCTGCAACTTAAATTTTCAGTTTACTTCAAGTGTCTTAATATTAAATCCAAGGATGACTCAATGACTCAATAATTCAATGTTTTTGTCAATGTTTTCACCAACTACAATGCAACGTTTGTTTATTCTTCCTTGAAAAAGTTTACTGAAAAAAAATCCTCACAGCTAAGAAATGGAGGTAAATATTAAATGTGTGTGTGTGTGTGTGCGTGTGTGCGTGTGTGCGTGCGTGCGTGCATGCATGCATGCATGTATACAGGCAGCAAATTCATATGGCTGTAGTCACAGCACCGCCATTACAATAACACCACACAAGAGCAGAATGGTATAAAATCATAAGCGCGTAAGAGCATAACAAGTCAGAACATTTCTGGGCAGTCGATTTTATAAGTAGGAATATTTAGGGATATTCTTTTAGTCACATGGACTCACGTGGTACAAGATGAAGTTTCCCTGACGTCTGCCAGTCTAGAGGGATTATTTTTGACAGATTTAGTACAATGAAAAAGAAGATTAAACAAATTTATGAATGTTTTATCTAATAAATAAGGGGATTGTATGGAATTGGATCAGGAAATAGAGATAAACTACGTACTTTGGAATTGGAGAATGAAAAAGGAAATTACTCTCTTTCTCTCTCTCTCTCTCTCACACACATATATAAACTGCTGTTTGTAGAAAATGCAACACCATGAAGGAATCATCAGAATCAAATGAAATTCGCAGCAAATGTCAATTATAGGATATTATGCAAATTAATAAAGTTTCAGAGCCATCGCGCGTGCGCGGCGCGCGCAGCGCCCTCTGAATTGATGCTGAAAGCGTATAAATAAAGTGCTGTAGCGGGACGTTGAAAAAAGTCTATGATTATTTGTTAGTGGCAAACGTTTAGTGAGACCTGAGTATGCCTCCACGACGGAAGAATAAGAAATTCAAGCAACTTACGGAGTTTGAACGAGGGAGGATAATCGGCCTTCGAGAAGGAGGATTTTCCTATCGCGCAATAGCAGCTCGTATGCAGCGGAACAGTTCCACAGTGATGCGAGTTTGGAAGCAGTGGACCGACGAGCACCGAACAACTCGAAAAACAGGCACTGGACGACAGAAGGTGACGTCAGAGCGCGATGATCGACACCTGCTCCGCATGGCGGTGAATGATCGCACAGCTTCCTCCAGGCAGCTGGCAGCACGTTGGTCTACTGCTACAGGTGTACAATTGTCGGCTTCGTCAATTCGTCGTCGTCTGCTGCGCCGTGGATTGCGTGCAAGGGTGCCTTTATACAGGATTCCCCTCACGGCGAATCATCGACGGCTGCGTCGGCAGTGGGCTCTTGAGCACAGAGACAGGCGAGCTGATTGGCACCAAGTTGTCTTTTCAGATGAATCACGCTTCAATTTGTGGACCCATGATGGCCGTGTTCGTGTTAGACGTTATGCCGGTCAACGCTGCCTTCCTGAGTGTATTATTGAACGACATAGTGGTCGAACACCCGGAGTTATGGTCTGGGGTGCGATTTCGTATCATGGACGATCCAATTTGATACGAATTGAGGGTAATCTCAATAGCAACAGGTACGTCCGTGAAGTGCTACAGCCCGAAGTCGTTCCTTTCCTTCAAGGCATCCCTGGAGCTATCTTTCAGCAGGATAATGCACGCCCATAAGTTGCGCGGACTGTTCGAGACTTCTGTTCAGCACAACGCATGCAACTTCTTCCTTGGCCTGCTTATTCACCGGATATGTCGCCTATTGAGCACGTGTGGGATATGGTTGGTCGGCGTCTCGCTCGTGATCCGCGTCCTGCAGTTTCCAAAGACGAACTTTGGTTGCGCATACAAGCGATATGGAATTCTCTTCCTCAAGCAGATATTCAACATCTGTTTGACTCCATGCCACGTCGTATAGCAGCACTTATTGCAGCGCATGGTGGCTGCACCAAATACTGATTTCGGACGCTTAATTTGTTTCTTTTGTTTTGAAAATTTCATCATTTATTTGTATCAGTACAAGTCGTTTCTGCATTAAATTTCATTTGATTCTGATGATTCTTTCATGGTGTTGCATTTTCTACAAACAGCAGTATATATATATATATATATATATATATATATATATATATATGAGTGTGGGTGGGTGTGTAGCTTCCTTATTGCAGTTATGAGCATTTTAAACTTTTGATTCAAAACACAGATCAAATGCAATAAAGCTGTGTTGACAGAAGCGTTACCAGAAGATTATAAATAAAATTGATTAAAAAAGCAAACAGTGAATAGCGTAAGTTTAAATATACGAAACCCCTAAATTTTACTGACACAACAACTATTAGAGTCTTATGATTGTGAAACACTGGCGCCCTCTAGTCACGTGGAGTTCATCAACGCCTGTGGCAAAATCGACGAAACTACCGAAGGCGTAAGAAGCTTTGATGAGCGTTCAGCTCGCTGAAGGACTAATTTCTATTGTATGTTTAATTTTTGTGTTTTGAGTGAGTTTCATATTTGTAAAGTGTCGTCCTGTAATAAAAATTGATAAAAAATGAATGCGTGTACTTCTTGACATCATTATAGAGCCCGATATCATAATGATGCAAGGTAATATTCACTGATTACAAAGAGAAGGTGATAGCTGCAGTTTAAATACATATAAAAGCTGTTTGGTTAGGTATAAAAATAAAAAGTTTAAGAAGAGAGAGAAAAAAATTAGAAAAGAAGACGGCGATTATGAAGATTATCTTGATAGAGCATTAAAGAGTTCTGGTTTGAAATGTTTTTCATATTTTTTTTTAATTCACAGGAATTAAAATACGTACAATTAGACTGAAAAATTAAAATCTTATTATTATGAAAAAATATGTAGTTTATTCACCGCTACAATAAGAACAAACAACAAAAATATCATTAAATAAGCAGAAAAATATGCCCAACAATCGGTCTTATTAAAAATGAGTACAAGCCCAATAGAGGAAACAATTTTGATCAATACTATTTTCCTGAATTTTTTACTAAATTCTACGAAATTTTCTTCAGTTAAAAATAACATTTTAAAGTATACTGATCATATTTGCATATAAATAATCTTTAATCATATGTTGAAGAAAGAATATAGAATTTATGTATGTAAATTATGTGATCGAAAATGTCATTTTTTTTCTTCAGTTGCTTGTTTCGAGAAGGAAAATATCAAGAAGGTAATTTACACAAGACTTGCATGACACATAGCTTAGAAAATTATTGTTAGCGTAATATCGTTTATCCCAAAACAGAAGTATTTTTAGAAGTAGAAGTATCGAAGTAATTTTTACACGCAGATTGAATAGAAACAAATGCAATATCTTGAAGTATGATTATAAATTTACTGGTATATATATATATATATATACATACATATACATATATATGAAAGTTTAAGAGCTAAAGAAATGCAATACTTCATATATGACAAATGCCTTTGACCATGTTTCTTAGTTTTTAATTCAAATAAAACTCGATTATTCGTTTTCTATCTTATTACGTTGTTTTTCCAATAATTCGGTGAAGTACGTGTAATCGAGGTTTCATTTCAAACACTTTGTATTCAAGATGAAATAGGATTGATCTCATATAAATGAGTAATCTCATATGTTATGAGTTGTTTCCAATATTTAAGTACTTTTCGAGGGTTTAATCTGAACAGGCTGTACCAAAAGTGATGAGCGATCAGATCGTCTAGGTTTGAGTCGAAATGATGAAAATATTGAGCTTGTGCAACAGAATCTTTCCGTCTTTGCTCTACTGATCCTACAGTATTCTACAAAGTCGTTCTGAATCTGCAAGTGAAACTAAAGCGTTGTATAAGTTCTTATTTCTTGGGCAGTGGAAACTGGTGACTGTTGCGTAACAGTGCATAGTCTCACAAGTCTATCATTTATAATATATTTTGAAGAGAAGGCGGGTTGTCTTCATCAACTCTCTGCTGCAAGCACTAACTCTGTCCTCTTTCGGATTATTTTTTCCCATGATAAAATCGAAGAGTAAAAGGCAGATGTTAAAGTCGATAGAGGAGCTTGAAGAGGCCATGACATCCGAATCAAGTGGTGTTGGAGTGGCTGCGTTCTAAAAGACATTTATGGACCTCTACACTGGTACCAACTGTTGTATCGAGTTGAGAGGAAACTTTATATCAACTTAGTATTAAATGTAAGATATATTCTAAGTTATATGGTCTGTGTTCGATCTGTCCAAGAAGGATTTGAATAAATTGTGCACATGAATAGATGTCATGGCATTCTTTTTAAATTTATACAGTTTATGTTAGGAAAATCATCATATGTCCACTCCAATAACATATTAACATAATTACCAGTACTTAACAGCAAAATCTAATATTATTCAAGAATTAAAATTGTCTATAAATTTTTACTCAATAAATATGAATTAAGTAATGAAAGATATTTCAAAAATTTTATTCAGCAAAATAGTTTACATAATCATAGAGTTACACAAGCATAATAGCTGAATACAAAGTTAAGTTTTATAAAAATTAGACATAATTTTCTGGACACAACAGGTGCCCAAGTAGAAATCTGTAAACTTTAGAATTTCAATCACACACAGAGAATAAAAAGAATTTGAGAGTTCGAGAAAAAGTTCGGGCCGCGGTAAAAAAGAAAATTGACGGGCACAGATCAGAAGCACTCGAACGCGAAAAAAGTCATCAAAAACAATCTTCGTCAAAAAGCAAATCATTCATCAAGCATAGAATCTTCATTTTCATAGAAAGACATCGAGATCGAAGAGACAACAAGCAGAGGGAGTCCGGCACAGGAGAAACCAAAAGGAGCCACAAGGAGGACGGCCCGGGAAAAGAAGACTCCCCGATTTCTACAACTATATTTCTGAATTCTACCCAATAGGGAAACGTATGTTAAAAATACTCATGCGTGCCGCTGCGCACAATTGATGCACAAAGTAGTACTATCGTCAAAACAATTAATTGCCTTCCTTATAATAACAAACATGTTAACATAAATAAATTTGAGGGCAAGATGATTAAGTATGAATTACAATTGAAACTGCAAATAATTTTAGAGTATACAATAATAAGAATTCATATGAGATTAATCAAGGATTTTGAGCAACAGAATATAAAAAAAATATATATAAATTTTCGATTTTTCTAATTTAAATTACATCTTTTATTATCTATTTCAATTTAATTTTAAATAAAACTAGTAGATGTTAATTGTCCTTGTATAGAAAAATAAGTACAAATAAAGAGTGAAATCTTCATAATTGTCAACAACACAGTTTATAAATTTAGAGCAAAATTTGAGCATTTTTTCAGTTTATAATATGGATTTAAATATAAATGGAATTTTAATTATCTTTAACTGAATTTAGCGTACCAAAATAATTCTAAAAATGTATACTATTAAGGTTTTTAATAATTATTTTACTTTGGACCATTTAGATGTTTTTACTAAGACCGAATTAGAGTGAATACTTTCTTTTCCTATTTTAAATTTAATGCATGATATTTTTAAAATTTTAATAGATATTTAACTTAAGAAATTGACGGCATTTTTATTGACTTCTGAGTCATATCAGAAAATATGGAAAAATGATTCGGACATCAATCACTTTCACTAAACTTCTTTTAAATAATACAGTATTGTTTTATAAAATAACTATGAAACATATATTATATATGGCTTGTTTATTTATTCAACATTTAAATCTCAGTTAAAATAAAGTATGATATTTCAACTATGTAACATTTTTGTTGCTATTGTACAAAAACCAAATTTAAAACAAAACAATTGTATCTTTTTTTCAACATAAAATGAGAAGCTGAATGCGGTAAAACATAGAAAAATTCGATATAGAAAATGTTAAGTATTATATTTTGTTGCACAATCTATATATTTGTAAAGATGTTTTAAAATTAATTCACTAAATCTCTTTTCGATAAAAATATATTTCAGGTTCATTTTTAATACTTTTACATTCAACATGAAAGCAATAAAAACTTTCTTTTATAAAATTTAGAATATGCATAATTCGTTTCACCAATAGTGTCTTTCAATCAAACGGCACTTACCATTTCTTTTAAAATTGCATTTTGAAAGTATATTTTGAATATATTTGCATATTTTGAATTTACTTAGATATTTTGAAATACTGTCAGCATACTATCAGTTTCTTAGTTATAAATACTTTTATATACTTTGTTATTATTTTTAATTTATACTTTGTATTTAATATATTTATTAATTACAAAATATGTAATACATATGAATGAAAATTTCTTTTTTCTTAATAGTTTGCATATTTTGAATTTATTTACATATTTTCAACATCGTCTATATATTAACAGTTTCATTGTGTTTAATCTAAGTAAATGTCTTACATATTTAGCGTTTTTAAAATGAAACAAAATATACTAAATCCTAGTAGATTTGTTTATTCAGGCAATACCATTTAAACATTACACTTAAACAAAAAGATGAGAAGTACATTGATTTTTTCATATTGTCTTAGCACATATTAAAACTTCAAATCATTTTGATGCTTATGGGAAATTTTATATCATTCTTCGAATTACGAATAAATATTATTAAAAAATTTAGTCTATCATTAAAATTTTCTTTTATTTAAATAAGTAAAAATTTATACTTTGTAATATAAAGTAATAATAAATAACGAAATAATTAATCTGAATACAATTTGGGTTAGGAAACTATTTTTATTATATTCTTTACCTAAATGGTGTTTAATGTGATGGTATTTTCTTAAAAGCTTTCTATAGAACTCAAAATACTCTACTTAAATTTTTCGAAAGCTGCATTTTGTATTCATATACTGCAAATAAATTTCATTGTAATTTTTTTTGACAGTTTCCTAAAGCGATACTGACAATATTAATTTAATTGGTCCAGATAAATTTCATAGTTTGTTTGGTTTGTAGAGCGTTTACTTTTTTCCTTCTAAATACAAGATACATTAAATTTAAATTTTCATTACAATTAGAGATAGCGGTACTTAAAACTGCTGACTAAAAATTCAGTTGGTGTATTCTAATCAACCTATTAACTCTTGATTTGCAAATTAGTTGTATTTAAAAGCGTGGCATTGATTAAGAAAATGATTTCTTTAAACTATGTATAACGCTATTGTAACGCAAAAGATATTGGCTAAAAATATAACAGAGCTATAATTCAAATGTAGATAATGTACGCGATCACACAAGAATTCAAATTAAATATGGAATTAAAAATATTTTATAAAATAAAATGAATTTCTTAAAAAAATTTCTTTCAAAAAATGGCACAAAGCAGATTCAAATGAAAAATTGTAAGGATATTCTGTATTTCTTTCAAAATTATTTTTTACTCTAATTTTATATACTTATTTTTTGCATTTGAAAATCTCTAATCAAGTTTTTATACATTTTATACTTTTTAACTTAACATACTTTTTACTAAAAATGCATTGTTTGTTTTTTAATCTCATCTTTCTTCAGAAACTGACTGATTTCTTACAATGGGAAAGAAAAAAACAAAAATATTTCCAACCAAATAAAACGTATCAAAGTATACAAAGGTATGAAATGTAAAAAATTTAATTGATGATAATGATACATCGTTGAAATGTAACTGAAAGGATAGGGAATAGATGATAACGAGAAGCCTGTAAATGCTTGTACGCTAGAATTCGAGTGAATTTCATAAATTGATAATCTTTAATTAAAAGCGATTTGAAGTTATACCAAATTACAGCAAGTTACAAAAGGCGGCACACCTTTAGTTTTTAAGAAAGCAGTAAGCTAAAGTTTAATATTTAATTATAAAATAAGATTCAGACATTTGGGCGGTTAATTGAGAGGAAGTTGTTACATAATCTATATGTACATTTATTAAATTGTGTTTGAATCTTTCTGACGTCTCTTCAGCCGGAGATTGTGAATTTATCGACTATTTAATTAGGCTTCGTGATATCCGTAGAGTTAAATAATGAGAGGGAGTAATTACATGAGTTCCCTCTTATTTATTGTATCAAATTCTATACCATACATTGCAATATAAAGGTATTGACGTATTGTTAAAAATGTAAGGCAGTTTATTCTGCTAAGTATGCAAGTGGAAGTGCTGAAAGGAAACTAAATGGAAATCAAAATGTTAAAAATCAAGTTTTGGAATATTTTGCTCATTGGCTGTTTCTATGAATTTATGTGTGTACGATCTAAATAAATGTATAAAATATTTGAAATATCGGAATAAAAAACTGATTTGTTATTTTCTAAGTATAAATTACTTGCGATTGTAATGTTATTGTCCATTGATGTCACACTGATAAGTAACAAGAGGGCTAATGGCGGTTGGACTTCGTAATTTCGAACATCTGTCAAGTGACTAGGTCTATATCCCCATACTCTATTCCTATACTCCCACACTACGCCCACACTAGTGGCCTTGGGATCTCGACCTATTTAACGTGCCTCAGCACCGCTACATTATTTCCGAAACGGTTTTGTGATGTAAGGACGAACAGTACCAGTCAAGACGACGCAAAAGAGTGACTTATCGGATTATGCCAAATGCATGGGATCCAGACCTGTACCAGAATTCGTTAATGATTGCATTTCTTTATCAGAATGCTAGTCCTGAACAAAACAATGTAAATGATGAAGGTTGAAGAAATTGATCTCTGAGAAATCAGCAACAACATTATCACTACCAGAAATAAAACGTATGCCAGTTGTAAATTGGCTAATGTAACCCAACTGTTCAATTTGACGAGGAGAACTAATGTCATGTTTTTGCCTAAACGCATAAATGAAGGGTTTGTGATTAGTACGAATTACAATATTACGACCTTACAACAAATAGCGGAAATGTCTTACGGCTAAATACATTGCAAACTGCTCGCGATCAAGAGTGCTATATCGTCTTTCCATAGTTAAGAGGGGTTTTTTTTTTCCTTTTTTTTTTTTTTTTTTTTTGGAAAAAAAATCTGAAGGTTCAACTGCTGATCCTACGTGTTGGAGTGCCGCGCCGACAGCAAAATTTGAAGCAACAACCAGCAGCCATAGCCTAGTTTCAGGAGAGGGAAATGATATTACAGTTGGCATCTATCTATATATATATCTTAGTTTCCTTTGTCCATGCCATGGGTGTTTTGTTATTTTTACTTTTATTTTTATTGTTTTATTATTTTTACTGATTTAAATCATGCAGGTATGTTTGTTTCACTGCAGCACCTTTTCAAACCGGTGATAAAAATTAAACGTAGCTAAAATAAAAAAGATGCAATTTCTGCACATGTGTCAATAATGGAAATTGGACCGAAAATTCAACTTTTTCAGGAAGAGGTTAATTCCTCGAGAGGAGAAATCAAAACCCCCAAAAATTGTATTTCCGATTGTACTAACACGATTTTTTGTGGATTTACTATTATTCCATGATCATGAAGTTGGCCCAAAACTGTTTCAAGATCTCGTTTGCGACTTTTCGCATCAGGCGAGGCAATGAGTAAATCATCTACATAAGCGTAACAGCAAGTAATGTCTCTGATGATACTATCAGTGTGCCTTTGTATTCTCTGCGCGATGTTGCGCAAGCCGAAAGTAATGTAGACGTATTCGAAACGTCTAATAGGAGTGGTCACAGCAGTTTTAGGAATATCTTTACTTTGCAAAGGGGTTTGACAGTAAGCTTTCACTGTATCAAATTTTGAAAAAATTGTTTTTCCTCGTAATTTATTAATGAAATTGTGGGTTTGAGAAAAGACATATTTTTGCTTGTTCAGATTCAGTCCGATGCTCAGATTAATGTTGTGTTATGTACAATCAATGTATAACTCTGGATCAGAAGGTAAGATATATCACACAAGAAAGGATTGGGCACTCAAATGCCAACAATAATGCGACTTTATTTAAAATTAATTAAAAGAACAATCAAGCTGGGGGGACAAATAGACAGACAGACAGAAGAAAGCAGGGTGAACATAGAATGCCGCTCCTCTCTCATTGCTTTCTCCCTCTTTGCTTTCAAATACTATCTTATATAGAGGTAGCAGTAGGTATTAATTTCCCTTCTGCTTCACTTCGCTTACACGTATTCACCTTGACAGAAAAGACGACTCGTTCTCATTGTGGTAGAATCGATATTATGGTGATCAGCAGTCGAGACAAGAATGTTGAATTCTAAAGTCCACAAGAAGAAGAATATGGCAGTTCAAGTGAGTGATATCTTAAATTTCGAATTCTTTACTTGATCACTGCTCAAAATTAAGTCATCATCTTATGCCTTCATATGGGTTTTTTTTTTATGAAGTAATGATATGAACAAGAAATTAAGACATGAGTTAAATATTATGCATAAAAGAGAAATCAATGAAAACATATTTGTTGCTATTCTATATAAAAATGATAAGTTTGAATTATATTGAATATGCATTTTAATCTGTTCCATATTCATAAACCATCTCAAAAAGCTATAAATTCTTCTGTAACACATATATATTGTATTAATATTGTCTGAGCTTGTTTTTGAAATGTATATATATTTTTCAAAGTTAAACATTTATGCAAAAAAAATTTTAAATTCATAATGTGTCATATAAAACATATATTTTACTAAATACTGTAATTTTATTTGTATCAGGCAGATGTTCTTCGAAGATTTTTTTCTTGAGGTTTATTCCTTAATAATTTTATTATTCATTCTGTTTTTCTAGATTATTATGCACTTGTTACGTTTGAGTTCTTAGCATGTAAAATGGAAAAATTTCTGCAAGAGCTAATACTATGAAAATATTTAATAGTGAAAACAGAAAATTGATATGAGACTAAAAATAGCTTGAGACCATTTTATACCCTGATGAGTCCATATACTGCTTAATTTCTGATTCTCAACACCTCTTTTCATCTGAAGAGAACCAGCAAAATAATTTATGTCTTCTAACACATGGATCAATAAGTTCCGAGACTAACCCAGAGATGGCGCTCGTAGTAAACGAGTAACCACATCTTTCAAGAGTACTAACCTTTACTTGAAACGTGTCAAAATTTTAAGTCGATCGGACCAGAAACACCTGAGTTATCGAGGTTGGAGTAAAGTCGTTTTGTAGTTTGTTTAAAAAATGGAAAAAACCGAGTTTCGTGTTCTGATAAAACATTGTTTTTTAATGGGTAAAAACACCGTGCAAGCGAAACAATGGATTGAAAAATGTTACCCGGACTCTTGTCCATCAAAAGCAACGATTTGTCGGTGGTTTGCCGAGTTTAAACGTGGTCGTACTGACACAAATGACGCGGAAAGCTCGGGTAGACCTGTGGAAGCCGTTACACCGGAAAATGTGAGTAAAGTGACAAAAATTATAATGAAAGATCGTAAAGTGAAGCTCCGTGAGATTGCTGAGATGACACAGATATCATATGGAAGTGTATTTACTATCCTTCATGAAAAATTGAGCATGAAAAAGGTTTTTTCCAAGTGGGTGCCGCGATTGCTTTCGATGGAACAAAAACAGCAACGAGTCGATGATTCAGAAAGCAGTTTATCGCTATTTACTCGCAACAAAAAAGATTTCTTGCGTCGTTACGTGACCATGGACGAAACATGGATACATCACTACACTCCAGAGTCGAAGCGGCAGTCATCTGAGTGGCGCACAGCTGGCGAAAGCCGTCCGAAAACGCAGCAGTCAGCTGGCAAAGTCATGGCGTCAGTTTTTTGGGATACGCATGGCGTGATTTTCATTGACTACCTCGAAAAAGGTAAATCGATCAACAGTGATTATTATATTGACTTGCTGGTGCGTTTGAAGGAGGAAATCGCAAAAAACGACCGCACAGTCTCGGGACTTATTGATCCATGTGTTAGCATATGAAGATAGTGACTGGAATAGTTAAGAAATTTGGATAGTTTTTGCAGACGCTTTGTTCAATGGAAATACAGATATCCATGTTTTTGACAAAAGTTCAGTAAATGCTGCTAGATATACTTATGAATTCTTAGAGTCATGTCTTTTCAGAGGTGCAGTAGGTCGTCATTTCATTTTCACGTATGATTACCTTCGTGCATCAATGGTTTATCAGACAGACGACGTTTTGGAAAGTAAAGATATTCCAAATTGACCTTACATTTTTAATAAAATATATCTAGGAGGCTCTTGGATTGGAAGGAGCGATTTTAATTCCCATTCCCCCTCCCAAAACCATTCAGCATCTGGAAAAAAAGAAGGATTCTTGAAAAGTAGGAATGACTTCTGCAGTGTCTTGTAATACGTCTCATTTTCAGTTAATTCCCGTTGTGAAAGTTGTGTAACTATAATCGAAGACCATATTTTTTATTTATCAATTTTTTGTTCCATACCTTAATCTATACTTCAGAATCTTTTGCACTGATGAGCCGCATACATGATTATGCTTGAGGATAATAACTTTTGTATAATATTATTATGTGTTAAATCAGACTATTTGCATGTATTTTCACATTATTAAAATCTGTCCACCATTTCTGGAAATAATCTGCAAAAAGTGAAATTTCTTTAAAATTTTGAACTTACGATTGTACATAAAAATGACTTTTAAATATATATTAATACATTATATCTATAGTAATGTTTTATTCGTAATGATGTTTTTTGAAAAACTTTATCAAAAGACTTAGGAAAGTTAATACCTATAATTTTGTGCAAAACAGATCTGAAAGTATTGCGATGATTGTTTAATCATTAAATTTATAAGACATTCGTTTAGAATTTAAAAAAACACCTTTTCTAAGCTCCTATAATTTGGACAGTTACACTAGCAGAACTGTAAAACATTTCACCAGTTATTTGTTTCTAATTCGGATACGTTAAAAATAAAGGACTTCGTAATGAAAATAATCTTTTTCGAAGTTAATAAAGTTACATAATTAATCCATCACCATCATAACTAAGTTCCTTTTTATCCCCTTAACAATGATTCAATTTTATCCGCATACCACGAGAAAAACTATTAAAACTGTCTCTTCTTTTGACGATCATAAATTGTCTTGAAATAATATTTTATTTTAATTTGTAGATTCTATCTGATATCACGTCTAAGAAATATTCACCTAACTGTTTCCTCAGGGTAGCGTATGAGGTATTCTTCATAAGATACATTTTACATTTTTAATATCTTTATTAAAAGATAGATGCGAAAGATTTCACGAAAATATCAATGTCGATTAATTACAATCATAGTGAAATTCTACTAATTTATTTTTTTCTAAAATATCTTCTTAAATTATAAGTAGATTTCCAATTTCTTTTAGTTTAATATATCTCCAAATAATAACAATTTCTTTTCATATTCAATATAGTATAAAACATAATCGAATTCGAAAAACACACTCAGAAAGAATTTTAAAAATATGAGCTGTATAAAAGCAGATTAATATCAATTCAAAATTAGCACTAAACCCTGCGATCTCGCTCCTGAGAAATTATAATTACCACGTAATCCTCTGAACAATATTATCTTTCAAGGGGAAAAATATAATTTGTTTATCACCATTTCAGAGAACTCATCGAAGAACATAAGGAAATTCCTTATCATTCGTAAAAGAAATGATGCATGTAATGAAAAGATTAATTCAATGTATTGCGCTTGTACTTGAATGAAAAAATAAAATACTACTGTAGAAACAGAGTGAAGAAAGACTTGTGTTTGTGAAAACGATAGCAGTAATATCATTTCTAGGAAAACTCGTATTTTTCTTTTCAAGTGCTTACACAATCAAGCAGGATGGAATGGTATCTTGAATTGTTTTTCTCATTTTTCCACATAAAGTTATTGAGAAGATTCTCATAATTAAGTGATTTGGTTTTTAGTATAGCCTTTAAGCAGAATTACAATATTTTATTGTTGAATTATCTCGCTTTCTCTATTTTATTCAATATACTAAGATGTGTATATTTCATTTGTTAGATAGTGTAATCATATATTAGTTTAGATAAAATGAACATAGAAACATCCTTTGAAAGTGTATGACAGATGTTTAATTTTTTCTGTACGCTAAATGTAGTAGATTTTATAAAATAGTATTTCAACGCCTTCATAACATGTGTTAATGTCTGTAATTACTTTTGTACACTGAATAAGTCTGATTGATCTATTTCTATAATTTATTTCATGATATCTTCCATGTGATTTAATTAAGATTTCTTATTCAAGTAGTATTTTACAACTAGATAGATTTGATTGGTTAATAATTTTTTTTTCTCTGCACACAGAAATTAAAATCTAACCTAACTGGGTCAGATAGACCCATACTTCTAAGATGAATATAATCATATAAAAATAAACTAAAAATTAGCATTTTTTCGATGGTGTGTATTAAGAAAATACGCAATAAATAAAGATTTAATTCCTTACTATATAAATGTCGCAGCGATCGCATAAGAAGGCAATAACATTCCGGCCTCCATTGAAATGTTTAAGCATTAAACGTATGCGAGTATTTCACTTAATACTCGAAAATTGAAGATATATATTAATCAAATATTATTAATAACAAAAAAAGTCACTGTACAATAACATTCAGTTTGCACAACATACAAAATGACCCATAAAATTAAAAAAAAATATGAATACACTATCAATGATTGCAAATAAAAAGATTACATATATATATATTTATTCAGACATAGATAAAATACAATTTTAGCGACAGATCTCTTAAATACACTAAATTGAGTTTTTATTTGTACTACTCGTACTCGAAGAAATACATTAATAATCCTTCGTAGTAGCTGTTTATGAGTTGACAAATTATCTTCTACTATTAACAATAAATCACCAATTTGAACATTACTATTTCAAATATCCATTTATTTCGCTGCCAAAATTCTAAATAAATAATTACGATTCCCTTTTTTCCAAATAAACTGAACTTGTTTTTAAACATTTGCTAATTGTTAAGTATATTATCAATTGCATTGGAAAATTCGGATTCATGATTATCAGTTAAGGATCGTCCTAGCGAAGATTGGAGCTTCAAAATTTTCTTCATTAGCAGACGAAGGATCAAGGGGTATCGAATTTAAAATTCCTTCAATCTAAGTACCCACAGTAAGATATTTTCATAATTTAAATAAGCTTCGCTACCAACTAGCTTAATATGATATTTAAAGGCCTTTACTGGGTTTCCCAAAGTCAGCTAAAATTCGGGATCTGGGATGAATTTCTAATCAATTCTTTCGCTAGCTGAAAAACAAGACAATATTTGTCTGGATTCTAAATCATTTTACGAAGTCTCATAATTTAATCATTCGTACCTTGAAATTTTTTGTAATAACAGATATCAACTTAGCACTTTTGTCGTGGCAGGCTATAAATCTCCTTCAGTGGCCATAAAAGTCTGAATTAAAAACTAATACGATTTCTAAATGTACACAGCTTTGGAAACAAAACATAGAAAATTACAAATATAAATTTTATGTTTTATACTTATACGCTGATTTCTATAATTTATGAAATTCGGATCACAAAAGTCCACACCTGCATAATTAAATCATAAATTTGACCTTAGGCAGGTCAGCCATTATTTGAAATAAGATAACTGCATTGCCTTTGAAATAAATTGTATATTTGTGAACAAATTTTCGACAGGTAAGTCCATAACACTCAAAGGTAAAACGTTTCTTTTACATAAAAAATAGTGCTCATGCACCTACTTAGATATTTTAAATGAACACAATGAATGATAATTATGTTTATAAGTATGTATAACATCTAACAGACAACGAGTTTCTTTTTTTTTTCACCATTTTTATTTTTAACTAAAATTCGAACAGAACTCAATAAAACAATTTTTTTTTGCTCTTTACGAAACCGCTGGCTATACTATTTCGGTTAAGTTCATAAGACGGGATAGATACATTCTTAAATTCTTTATTTTGACTCTCAAAGGTAGACTATTTTTTTTTCAAAATTGTTCATTTCTGCCTCAGGTTTGATGACGCTTCTCGAAAAATAAATCGTTTTATTATGAACCTTTCGACAAAAACAATTTCTACCTTTACATCACTTATCGCAACATTCTTAAAAAAAACATTTAAGAAACTTTTTATTCTTTTTAATTATTTTAACGCTTAACGCGATTCGGAACAGAACCCTTCCTAAATTGCAAACAAAAATATAAAGCTTCATTCTAATTTTTACAAATGACACATTTATTTCTTTTAATTTCTGATAAAAATGCATTAGAAATCCATTCAGAAACATTGAGTTATGAGGATTTTTTGTTTCGTTAATTATTTGATGACTTGTGTTTAGATTTCCCTCTCGAATAAAGATAAATATCAGATTATGTGGCAAGTTATTGCGAGTTGAAAAATGATTATCCCTGTTTTATTGCTGTGTGGTTTTTCCAGTTTTCGATCAAGGTCACAGAAGGGTCAAGAATATCTCCTTTTTTTCACATAACGAATTAAAATCGTTTACTTATCGCAACTAATAATAACTATTCAAAATTAGCGGATAACCTCGACGCGAATTGTGCAAAATTTTCAGCAGGTAAATTTTGTACATTACGAAAATTACTTAATCTCTCTTAAGGAGTGTGTTGGTATTCTTTTAATTTTATAGATTTTAGTTCCTCATAATCGATGGTATCCTTCTCAGTTAGATAAATTGTTAAATTTGATAAATATATTTTAATAGTATTTCTGCTTTTAGTTCTTTCGGTACATTTTTTTTTTGTTTCAAATGCTTTATGAATAGATAAGAAGAAACGATTATAAGGTTCCACTCGAGAAGACACAGAAAATGTTAACGTTCTTACGCTTTTAATTAGTTTTTCACTGTGTATTTAAGGTTTCTATATCAGTTATCATATCTCGATTGGCGTTATATTAAGATTTTTAACTGTAACTGCTTTTCTAATAAGTCAGATCGTTTTTGTAAAACTGTGCTTGTTTAATTTTCTCTCTCTCTAATTCTAGCTTAGTTTCGTTTTCAGATTTACTCATTATCTTTCATTACTTTATTCATTCCTTTTCCTCAATAATATAATTAACACAATTTTGAACAAATTCAATGTCATTAATTTACAAGTCACAATTCTCAATAACATTTCTTTATTCAACAACTTTTGCTCCATCGAGAATCACCAAACCTAATGCCTCAGTGTCTAATATTAACTCATTTTTTTTCCAATTATAGACATGATAAATTGAGTTTTTGAAAAGGAAACACAACAAAGAAATTTCTCTCATCTTAAAAGCAGGATTACTGTTTAGCTATGTTGAGGTCACTTCTGTTCTGATGTGACATTTTAAATCCATGGAAGAATATCCCGCTCAATCAATATCACACACTGAAGAATATCACTTACAAATATTCACGAAACATTAATATTTCTAACACTCATAAATTTTTGTTTCATTTCCAGAATTTGCACACCGGTTCCTGAGGACCATGAAAAGCTTCACAATGTTATTTTAAATTCCACAAATTTCTCATTTCTGAGATATTGAGCAACAAAGACTATTCTCATACAACATAAATGAAGCTGCTTTCAAATTTATGCAGTAATTGAATAAAATCATTTATTAATTGATTAATTTTATTCAATAAATTAAGTTATTTGGTTTTATTTCATAAAGATATTTTTCTAAATATGCACGACGAGTAACAGAATAATTAATTTATTTACCATAAATAAACAGTAAAATTCATGGATTACCGAGAAATATATTTGCATAGTTAGGATCTCATTATTATTCATCTATAATGAAAGATTTTTCTACAACCCATGATATTTTCATTTATTTGATTAAGCTTCATTTTAATAATTTTGAAGAAAATTATTATTCGCTAATTTCTTTGTATTTATTAATAAGTGAAAAATAATTTTAGCCCAGTTTGGAACATTTGTTTAACATTGTAACTTTTTATGATAAATTTGTTTTAGTAAGCTTTTCAGATATTATCTTTATTTGATTTCGTTTCTACTAAAGAGTGTCAATTCTCTGCTTTTTTTAAACGTGAGGCTTGACGTTTCTTTTATTTTGTCAATTAAATATAAACGCTTTCTTTTCAATGTAATATTTGAAACAAATTAAACGTGATTTAATAGCTATGCTCGTCCTCATAAGTAGGGTAAAATAAACCGTGAGCTAGCTTATTTGTCAGAATTCTAATACTTTATTTTACATTTTGCAATATATCTATGCAAACGTTAATAATGTATATTTAGATATAAATGTTATTAATATAAACTTGAAATATATATATATATATATATACTCTCTATATATTCATTTAAAACAGCGAAACCCAGAAAAATTTCTCCGATGCAGATATAAAAAGGGGTTGGGGTAGGAAAATTATGTACAGAATAGAAATTGATTAAAATATAAAAATTAAGTGAGTTATTTCACAGTTACGTAGTTACAAAGAAACGATATCAATCAGGCATTGATCCACCTCTAGACTGGATTTAACGTGCCACACGACCTAAAATAGAGTGATATAGCTCCTTGATGGTCTAATGCGGTATTTCTCTCCAACTTTCCTCCAATTGTAGAGCTAGGTTATCAATATCTTCTGGTGAATGCTGTCGTTTTCTCATCATATCCCAGACATACTTGATTGGAGAGAGATCTGGCAGGGAAAGGAAGTGTTTGACAAGCTGTAAGGCAGTTCATAGCAACACGTGCAGTATGTGGTCCGGCATTATCTTGCTGAAAAATAAGGCCAGGATACTGCAGAAGGAACGGTAGGAAAACAAGTCTCAGAATGTCGTCGACGTACCGCTGTGCTGTGAGTGAGCCTCTAATGACAACCAAAGGGATTCGGCTATCAAGGGAAATGGCAGCCCTGACCATAACTCCTATTTGAGGGCCTGTATGGCAAGCAATAGTGAAAGCAGGATCGCCACACTGCCCTAGGCGTCTCAAGACACGTCTTCGATGATCGTCAGGACACAGTTCGAAGCGGGATTCGTCGCTAAACACTACACGTTTCCAATCATCATCATTACAACCTGATCGAGCCAAACACCACTGTAAAACAGCTGTAGAAGCGGGAGTGGCATGTGGAATAGCGGTTGGTACGAGCCTAGATTTCGCTCTATCAGCCACTTATGAATGGTCATGGTGGACACTCGTGAGCGGGTCGTACGGCTGAAGGTTCATAACAATGAATCAGACTCTGTGACAAATGATTTGACAATCAGTCTGTCTCCCGATCTGTTGTGGCCCTAGGCCGACCGCTACCATCATGACTCTGAAATCTGCCACTGCCTACCCATTCTTGCCAGCATATTCTAATCTCTTCATCGTTTTGACCCATATGACGAGCGATTCTCCGTATTTTCCCAGCCTGCTTCTTTCAATTCAATGATCTGGCCTCTTTCAAACTCTGACAGTTGCTCGTAATGAGCTTGAATCCTTCGACGAGTCATTTTTTCAGTAATTGAAAGGTATCCTAAATCTAAGGTGACCAGATGTCCCGCTTTTAGTGGGATAGTCCCGATTTTTATCAGTTTATCTCTCGTCCCGCGTGGTAGTAAGAAAGTATCGATTTTTAGAAAGAATGCACGAGAAGCTAGGGAACGGCGGGAAAACGGGAAAGAAATATGTGATTTTTGGTTTCCACGTAGCTATTTCATCAGGATATGACCTTTATATTATTTAAGTAAATTTTATTTTGTTGAACTTTAATAATAAAAATAATTGTTGAGAACAGACTATCAGGAACTTTTTTTTATCAAATTTCGCCTTGATCAGTTGCTAGGATATGACCATCATTGCTTGGACTTAATGAACAGCGACATTTATCGGCATTTGCAGCGATGAAAACATTTTGTAGCTGTAAAATGAGGATACAATGTCCCACTTTGTATATTTCCATAGATTTTATTCTAATGGCAACATGTTCCTCTAGCGATCTAACATCATTTGGAACATTGTTGCAAAGGAATTCCATCTTATTCAAAAATTGGAAACGGAGAAGAATTTTAGAGAGAAGGATCAGGGTGTAAAGAGTTTGTTGGTCGTCCACGAAGTAACACCTTCGCATATTGAGTTTAGTGACTGTCTCTCATACGATACATATTGTACTGCAAGCTAGTTTAACAAGTGAGGTCAACAAATGAGCTATTCAGATGATTTAATTAAGTAATTTATTAGGTACCAAATTTTTAACCAAGACCCCTCCCCCCATCAATGGTGTCTCGCTTTTCGAATGTTAAAATCTGATCAACTTACCTAAATCGCAATGCAACAGAAAATTTGACCTCCAGATTGAAAATCACTTCTTATATTCACTTGCTGAGTGCGCTGTTCCGATGTGCTGCAGCTCTCGCTATTCACTCCTTGAACACCAAATTTTAATCGTTTGCATGTTCGGCATACGAAATTTCATTACAATTGGGCATTTCCTGCTTGGTGCGTCGTGTTTTTTTTTTTTTTTTTTTTTTTTTATAGAGTGCATGTATACGTTTTCAAATTAAATTCAGACTCCAGTTTGAAACATTACAAATTCGGCTCTGTGAATTATTCATAAACTTAAGTAAATTTGTATTATTATGCATTTTCAAAGCTTTTTAAGAAAAAAAATGCAGATTTTTTATGATTTTTAGAAAGTATGCAGAACCACCGGCTCTCTAAATTTTTCTTCACTCCACATATACGAATTGAAGTTAAGAATTGATTTGAAAACTGGAGTGAAGCGAGTGAAAGAAGGAGAGCACAAGCGGTGAAAGAAAGTTAATGCACAGTTTCTTCGTTTTGAAATAGGATGCCTACATAACATCGAAATTGTTAATCAATTTTTTGTTACGCGTAAGTTGTCTGGAGGACATTGGAATTGAGCTCATTTAATTCTAAATTATCAATAGAAAAGTTCAAATGTACTCAACCTTTTGTTTCGATGTAAGAATGCGGTAGAGAAAATATAGTCACCGCGTTTTGTCCCACTCAATCTCTTAAGAATTACAGATAAAGAAGCACGTGTTATAACACTTTGTGGGGTAACTTTCCTGAAGTTTGTCGAAATTTCGCTTGCCCTTTAAGAATGCATGCACGTCCGTCTTTACTCCACTTCACACTATATCTTTTTTATATTATTTGTTTTCCATTCTCTTTGAACTCTCTGGTCGATACCCCATAGCTGCGTCATGTGTCCCAATTTGATGCAGGTGTGAAATCCGTTGTTAATCCAATGTCGCGAGAAATTACAATTTAATTAAAATCTGTAACTAATCTGTGTCACGCGTTTAACTTAAAGATGTGAAATTAAGACAATATTTATTTGTAATATATGAGACATTCCATGATATTTTTTTCTCTATTTAACCACTGTACATTAAAGAAATTAAATGAATAAACTGTAATTAGTATGTTAATCCATGGGGAGATATGTCAGTGTAAATTAATGAATATTTGTTTCAATAAATCTGATCAACAGAGAATTTGCGTTGAACCTACCTACGCCATTCAATCATCACGTAATTAAACAATTTAGATTTTCATGACATTTTCTAATTATTAGAAGAAATAAAACTAATTTAAAATTAGTGATAGTTTTTATAATAATCATTTTAACATTGAAAAACTTAATAAGTAATACAATTGAAACTCGTTGTTATGAATTCTCTGTTAAAGTTAACTATTTCACAAGTTCTCTACCTAACTAATGTTATTTTAAATTTTTATAGTGATCTCCCGAGAAGATGAAAGTCTATTTATAGTAAACCGAAATTTTTTTTCCATAGATTTATTTTCCTACTCTTCAAGCCTAATTTTCAACATAAGAGTTAGAAGCTCCAAAAGACAGCATTCTATTTCAACACTTTCGTACCAAGAGTCCCATCACAACTAACCTTCACTCCGTGAATTACTAGTAATCAACCCCTCCGATCTGATATCCGAATACACACACAATGAATATATTAAATATTGTTTGAACACATTTTTGAAGAATACACGGAATAATTAATATGTATTGTAATAAAATAACTACAAATTGAATCTTAGAATAACCCTTTTTTAAATCCTTATGACATTTCTATTCCATTTTCTGTAGTTCATATCTTGTTCCGCTGTAACTCATTGAGTTCATTACTTAAAAAACTATTGATTACTCAAGAACTTAAAATATGTCATTATTTAAACATGTTCTGTATACAAATGTCTTTGAATTTTCGAGACAAATTAGTAATAATAATTAACTTCTATTTTTTTTTAAAATTTTGATACTAATAATTTAACATTACAATAAGCTACCGTTTTCGTTTAATGATTTTTTTTTCATGTATATCAAGTGATGGAACTCTTAGCATGCATATGGTAATGCAATCCGTAACTTTTTTTAAACTCATGTCTTAATGAAGAATTGGAAACGAACAGACAGAAAATATGCAACACATTATGTCATTTATAATTTTCATCTTATTTTTGTTACAAATTTATTTAAAAGAAGTAACTTCTAAAACGCAATCTACAATCCTAATCTCAACGTTCATTAATATGTACGATACAATTTCAGTTCCCTATATAAAAAAATGAAAGGAAAATTTTAATATTCCCTTAAGGCTTAAAGAAAAATATAATTTACTCTAAATATAGAGATGTGCATCGTTGCTTTTTGAACGAAAGGAGAATGAATAATTGACTAACGAATAACTTTTTTAAGACAAAAATACAAAAGAAACCAGAAAAATTCACACAAAAGTCTTTGCAGTGCTAGTCGTTAATGAAGTACTTTGAAAATTTCTTGGAAAATGCTGCCACATTAATAGAGGTGATGGGCTTACCAAAAAATATGTGCATAGATGGCTCATTTTTGTAATACTGTCTTTTAGATAGAACCATTGACCATTATAATTTTTTTTCTTTTAATTATCGTATATTTGTACTTTTTTTAAAAGCTAATGGACCAATTAACGTGTGGTGTATTTTTATTTTATTCTCCTTATAGTTCTTAAATTACATCTAATGCTACCTTTTCTTAAAAAAGTCGGTTTTAATCCCGAAAAATATTTTTTTAGATGAAGTTTCAGAATGAAAGAAGGTAATAGTGTTACGTTTTGCTTTAACTGTACTAAAATAACGCCGCCTCTTATTAATCAGTCCATTATTCTTTTGATGTAATTCAAATTTCTAGTATGAAAGAAGGTTTTATATTCAGTAACCTTTGTCGTTTTACTGTTTTTATTCTTAATTTTACCCGTTAAAAGGAAAATATAGAAAATTTATAAAGTACTTCCAAATCTTAACGCCACATTACGGTAAACAAATATGCGCGTTTCAATTGTGGGAATTCATATTTAATTAATATATATGTGTATTTCTTAAAAATGTATTAGTCTAGAAAAAATTATAGTACTATTTTTCAAATAATAATGGTTAAAATTTTGTATTTTATATCCACCTTTTGAAAGAAGGAAACCATTTTTTTTTAAAAATACATTTGCTTCGGAAATTAAAAAAAATGTATATGTATAATAATTCTTCATTTATTTGGGCTTAAGAATAATCGAATAAAGCTGAACTAAACTTGGCTTACCTTTGGAAATAATTTATCTCAATTTGTATTGTTCTAAATCTGTATCTTTATTGCCTTTTTTCCAGTGAAAGACTAATAAAAATATTGCTTAAATAATTAGTAACACTGATTATCCCAAATCATTAGAGACTTTCATAATTCTTCGAGAATCCTCAGATATTCATTGTTCAAAACTCATCTACAACGACGAAAGGTGATAGCACAGCGGATGGGGTAAAAATTGGTTTTCCATTGTCTCTAGGCCAAAAACCGTAGAATTAGCTAAAAGTAATGAAATCATTAAGAAAAGGAAGTCGTGAAGTCGTCGCTCTGACTTGTTTAAGAAACGTTCAGTATGTAGTACACCGTTCTCTGCCACAAGGTGAAACCTCTAAACAACATGTTCCACAACAGATAGTGATGTATGAGTAATGATCTTTTGAATTTATTGTGCAATGCGTGTTTTCAATTTTGCTAAGTTTGCAATCGGAGCCCCACACACAATGTGCTTTTGGTAACTCTACAGCCAAAAGTCACAAGGGTTTATATCAAGTGATAATTGGGACCATGCTGTTGGGAAAAGGCAACTGATAATTCTGTCATTTCCAAAATGCATGTTGAGCAACTGCTTCAATGGAGTTGAAATGAGCAGAGGAGCACCATCTTGCTTAAAAATTTTGCGATCCACACATCCCTGACATTGCAATGCTGGAGTGAGCTGGTTGCGCAAGAAAGAAAAAAGACTCATAACGTGACTCGTTGATTTTACAGGTGATAAGATCCGAATGACGAAACTCCTTGAAAAAGAAAGAGCCAACAATAAGTACATTTGTAAACCCGTGCTACACATTGACCGTTTCAGAATAAAGGGCAATGGTTGCATTTAGAACGGATTCTATAAGAGCGGGTTCTTTTATGGTGTTATTTAATTACGAGCATTTATTTCTTAATCATTTTTATTACAGGACGATACTTTACAAATATGAAACACACACAAAACATAGATATTACCCATAGAATGGACTTTAGTCCTTCAGCGAGCTTAACACTCATCAAGGTGTGTTTCATCTTCGGGAGTTACGTCGTTTCTGCTACAAGCGCTGATGAACTCTACAAAACTACAAGGTGCCAGTGCCTCACACATTCTTTCTTGTACATATTCTTCAATTTAGAGTATTGATAGAAATTTGGAAATGAAAATTAGCTTCCTCAGCTCTCAAAATGCTGCACGGTCATACATTGTCTATTTACATTCTAGCAAGAAATTGCAGGTTGAAAGCTTCTCGTCTTGGCAGGTCAACAGGAACCATCTCCTCAACATGTATAATTTTGAATGTAATAGCATTGTAGCACGTTTCCTAAAATGTGACGTACTGTGGTGAAAGACATGTCTAGGATTCGGACAATTCCTCGAGTAATGCACGTTCCCAAGCACTACTTGAAGTTTTCTCTAGTGATGACCATATACTCCACTTAAGTCGAAGCAATTTGTTCCTTTCTCCTGTCACTTTTCACGTCAAATGAATACGTCTTCTCATAATTATTCATCATTTTCTTCAGACCGAATACAGTCATCAGACCACAGACCCTTTTTAAATGCTTTAATGTTCCGAATTTCTGTGATGCAATTGACACCGAGTCATAGTTCTTGTAAAAGAGCTTCACAAACACAGCCCTACCCTTTAATGAAAGTCATGATTACCTTCTCAGACGCTCAGTAACAGGAGCTAAATATTCTCCGCCTTTTTATCACACGTTCAATGTGTGGAGCGTGTCTCACGACTTTTAATTAGTATTTTAGCATTTGTATATCTTTTGCAGCAACTGGATTTAGCTTCTTTTGACTAGTACAGTGCCATCTATCAGTCCACTTTTGAACGATTTTTTCCCAGTACTTCACGTATACTCAAATGAAATATAGGATAATGCTGACCAAAGCTTTCGTTACTTAATATTTTTACCCACATATGCACTCTATAATTCTTTTAATAATTTTTCTCTCAAAAAGCTTAGGTAGTTTAAAAATTATGATTTGTGCTTAAACTGTCTAAAATATCTTATATGCCCAGTTATTATTTTTCTTGTTATTTCAGGTTTCAGAATTGCTTATATTTTTCTTACTGAAATCTATAATGGGTTTTTTTTTTTTTATCAAATTTACAAGACTATTTCAAAATTTTATCTCGTTGCTTGAAATTAAAAAGGTCATGATATTGGATTAAACTGTTTAAAATGAATATTATTGAAATTTCAGTCTCATAAAGTATGTTGTTTTTAGAAAATTTGTTATTTCAGCTTTCAAATTTAACATTTATTTTTTATTGAAACCTATAATGTTCTTTTTTTTCCAAATTACAAGATCATTTAAAAACATTAATATGTTGCTTGAAATTGGAAATAATTTCCGTTAATCTCAGGATAGCATTAACAGCAAAAATTCAGTCACATATTTTAAAGTAATATTAAAAACTTTTTGTTGACACGTTTGTTAAAGAAATACAGATATCAGCTACTAGGGAACCATTTAATTTTTTACTATACACCGAGTCAATAAATTATCTGTTCTTCAATTTTTAGCATATCACTTAGTGCTATTTGTAACAAAAATGTTAAATATGTTAATATTTTTGTTATTTTTCTATTTAATCAGAAGCAGAAAATAATAAGCATTTTTTTTAAAGATTTCTTTCATAATACATTTAAACCGGATTTATTTTTTTTTAAAAAAATCATATTCCGTCTCTTTTGTAATGTTTATTCGTCAAGAATGAAATATTGATAAGCCATAATTCAAGAAGCTGGATTTCGGTTACGCAAGAATTTAACTAATGGATTTGTCAGAAAGTGCCACTATCATCTTCGACATTCCTTATTTTTCTTATTTTACGAAACTTTCTATTCTTTAAATTGTAGTGAGACTAAATGTATTAATATTTTTTTTTACTATTATGACTTATATTTAACTAGTTTTTGTAGTTTACTTTCTACAATGCAATTAATTTTTATAAAACTTTTATGTAATTAAATTATATTCACGGGGCTTCTATTTCTCGTATTTTTTTAAGAGTTTGAATAAAAAAGATTGTATAATTTTAAGGTAAATGCTTACATAGAAAGACAGAAGAAATAATTTATTTTCATGAAAGAAAATTATCTTTTTTTTTTAAATCAATTCTTAAATTTTTTATATGAATTAAGGAATAAAATATTTATTTTTAAAATTAATTTACACATTCATTGCAATACATTGTATAGAAACTGATATTCTGAATTTTGTTAAAAGCCGTAGAAAAGTTTTGTTTCGTTTTATTTCTCTCAGTATAATTTCTTCCTAACAGTAAATTTATTTTTATTTCAACTTTTTTTTTTTTTTTTTTTTTTTTTTGCATTATGAACTTGGACATTTTGGATTTTTCCTTCACTAAACTCGATGACTTTTTGTAATTTGAATTGTGCTTGTAATTACTACTTCTTTCCTTCTAAATAAAACATGATTAGGTAAATTAAATGAAGACAAGAAGTGTTCATGAACTGAATTCTGAATAGTGATATGTAAGTGAAACAGAATTTAAAGGAATTGGACGAGAGACAGATGATAACTACACACTCAAACATGTTTCTGAATCGGAGTTAAACATTGCAGTTAATTATTTGAATTAAATTGGGTACGAAACAATCTCTTGATAAGAGAGTAACAAAAACCAAAATGTAATAAGCAAAAAGTATTTGAATAAGTTCGAGTGAGTTGGTTAGTTTTTGATGTTTAATTTAAGCCAGGGTTAAAATAAGTTATAAGAGATTCGAGAGAAACCAACCTTACATAATCTGTGCCATTAGTCAAAACTCTAATCTAATAAATAAACTGTGTTAACTTTTTCTTACGTCTCTTCTATTGGGTTTTGATAATTTATTGATTATTTAATTAGACATTAAAATGTTTGTGGGGTTTAATTATGAAAAGCAGACGCTACAGTATAATAAATCATTTTTCATTACTGAACTGCGGAAAACTCATTAAATATGCATAGTGGCATGTTGTACTTTCAGATATTTTTTAAAACGTTTTAATAATGGCTTTACAAGAAATACACCGAATCAAAATAAATATAATTTATTTTTCTATGAATAAATTTAATATATCGTTAGATGTATGTGAATATTCATTAAGGTAGCGATTGTACTCCTTAATTTGCACTCCTAAAGATGACATTAAAAATTTTTGCAAATTTTTTTGAGTGACTTTTTTTCCCTTTCCTTTTTTGTATAATTTTCAACATTAATATTCTTAAATTTAAAAAAAAAAATATTTTTTTTCCATTCATAGTCCTGAAAGAAATAAGTTACAAATTTTAAAAGCGAAATGGCTCTACATTATAAAATACATTCTGCCCAGATTTATTTTTCCTAATGAATATTTAAATGTAATGTAAAAAATGATTGCATAACTTTATGGTATTACGTTATTGCAAATTATATCCAAATGTCATTTTGTATCAGGAAAGCAAAGTTAATGAAAATTACGAATGCTTGAGATGTTTTTTTTTTTATATTTACTATTCACATAATGTATTTATTTTTTATTCTTTTTACAGTTTCTTTATAGTGATTGTTTTTTGAAGTATTATTCCTTAACATTTTTTTAAATAATTTTTTTTTCACAAATGAGGTATTCATCCGAAATTAGTTTATTTGTAAATTTGTGTGTATTTGTTTACTTAAAGTATCCATATTCAACCAACGTAATTGCCTTCTCTTTTGTAATTACTTATAAGGAGAAACTTTCGCAAAACAAAGGACAACACATTACAAAAAATATCTTTCAATGCACTGATTTCTTTTGACAACTATACGTAATGTTCATATTTTAAACATCTTATTTGACTGCTTTAAATGAGACAGAATTTTTACCTATATGGAAGTATTAGTAAAAAGTAAAATAAAACGTTTATATTCCTGTATGATACAAATAAATCATGCATATTTCTTTCCTTTGTGAAAATATGAAAATAAAGATATAGATACGATATACTTGTATAATACATATATATCTCATATATAAGATATATCACATATAAGCGACATATATCACGTATAAGTGAGATATATCACATTATTTCCATGTGAGATATATCACATTATTTCCATGTGAGATATATCACATTATTTTCATGTGAGATATCTCTTTTTCCACTCATGTTCACCTGATTGATCGAATAACCTTACAAAGTTTCCCGAAGTAGAAATAAACAACTTTGTAATTGAACTTCTTTTACTTATTGAGGAATTCAAAATAATAGAATAAAAAAAACTCACTTAAATGAAATATATATGTCAAAATAAGTATAAATTAATGTGTTTACAAAGAAAAACCGCTTTACTACATAAAATCAGTACTCCTACTTATTAAAAAGAAAAATATCTTATTCAAATTAACTTGACATCAAAATGACTATTTAATAATTAATAAACAAAAAATATTAGATACATTTAATTAATTAACCAATTTATCAACCGTAGAACGTGTTGCTACCTCACACAAATCTTTTGAAAATCGCAGTGTGTAAGAAGTGTTTTACAATTTATCTAAAAATACCGTTTTGCAACAAATAATAAGGTTAATAAACAATTTAAGGTGGATCATAATATAACTGTTTAAATTAAGTGTTAATTAAATCCTAGAAAGAAATTTCTATTATTATTCAAGTTCATGTGATGTAGCGTGAAATAAGTATCTCATTTAAATGAAGGAATTAACTTCCAACTAATGGTTTCAAATCCATTCGGAGTCTTCAAATATGTTGCACAGGCCAATGAAAATGACGAATGCAAATTGTGGTGTACTGACCGTAAGGTTTGTATCGCAACTGCCTTAATTTCGTATGAGAATCTTGAAAATTTTAATTAACTGATTTACTGATGCAGAAAGTTGAGTTCTCAATCTTGGTTCAATGTGTTTCAGAGGTAGATTTTCAGAAAATAATTTTATTCACTTTGAAATCTCTAAAATGGTGTATATTAAGATCTGTATCATACAGTGACAACGAAATTAAACTAATTCTTCAGAATGCAAATATGTTGCAAGTATATTTGCAAGAAGTTTGTTTACATATGCATGGCTTTGATATAGGTAAAAAACATGAAGCGTTTTTACCACACATACCAGATATCAATGCAATGAAAAGTCGAATCAGAAATGATGACGCATGCTACTTCTATACAAATTGTCTAAAAACTCCTTTCAGTTAAAATGGTAATTTAGTTAACATCAATGTTTAATCATTTTAATTCGTTGATTTGAAATACGGTAATATTCTCCGTTGTTACTTATTATTTTTAAAAATAAAAAAACATTTGTCCTTCCATAAGAGCTGTATAAAGCTCGTATGCCATTTAGAAATTTCAATGAGATTAAAATAGTTTTTAAATCAAAAAAATATCTAATTAAAACAGTAAAAACATTTGCTTATTAGTAAATTATATAATTTACTGTTAGTACCTATTCTTCGAAGTAAAATGAAATATAATGAAAGAAAATATTTTTTGTTTATATTTTTCCACGCAATTAATATTAATAGATATTCTATGAGTTGTTCAAAATTGTTTTAAATCCGAAGAAAAAAATGAACACTGCATTTAATTTGAATATTTACATTATTATTACTTAACTTAATTATGTTCACGCATTGATGTAAAAGTATTCTCTCCATTATTTCCGATTACATTATTGTAATCTGCTATATAGTTTCTCATGAAACTAAAATCATGAAAAACTCCTGCTAATAATTAAATGATAAGATTGTTTTTAAGTAAAAAATTACGAAATGTCTACAAATATTTATAAGCTCTCTATGTTATAGCACACTCTAATTTATCTCATTTCTATCAGAATGAAAAATATCATCTCAAATATGCATGTCCGAGGCTTAGTATTGCATCTTAACCCTATTCGATAGTCATTTACTAGAAATTTTAATCATTTATTGGATGAATGTTACAATACACTTCAAAACACAATTTTTCGTCTAAATACAAATTTTTTTAAAATTTTTAGTCTCATATTGAAATTCAATCTTTTATCTTTAGAAATCTCACTGTTTGAATTTTGTTTCTACATTATTAAGGCAATGAATCTTACAGCTGTGTGGTTTAATATTACTTGATCATGAATTTCTCTGACCGGAAGGGCTCTATAAACAAGTTTGTTTTTACAATTTTCATTACTGCAAAACGCAATATCTCAGTCCTTATTTGTGCCAAATAGAAGATCTCGATCACACTACCATATATGGATAGATTCCGAGAATTAAGAAAGAAATCTTGCAAGAATGAATTAAAAGCTCACTGATGTTCGAATAAATGTACAAGAACTGAACTGTTTCATGGGAGCCGATTTTATTGGGAAACCATGTTACGGAAAAACGCATAAATTGAAGTGTAGTCTTATTGCTGTGTAGTCCCATTTTGGTTGAGTGATAACAGGTAGACGTAAAACATTAAGCAAAGGAAACCGTATTACCCACCTACTCATTCAGAGTGACATTATCATTAATTCTTTGAACTTAGAAATCATAGGAATAAATGATCTTGTAAAACTGAGAATTCGGCAGAATTAGAAAAGATGGTTACATATTACTATAAGCGATGGTCTGTTACTATAAGAGAAGAAGACAAACATTAAATTCTACTTCCATGGAAGAGGTATTTGAATATATTGCTAAGTAATTGAGAAACCATAAGACAAAGATTAATATCATCAATGATCAACTTTTAAATGTAAGATAGTTACTGAAGTAACATTTATGTTTTCGATGAATGGTGTAAAGAAGGTATTAAAGAAAAAGTCTAGTGATGGACCAGGTCACTATCTTCCTTATCAAAGGGTATTTAAAATCCATTAAATGACATATGTGATATAAGTGTTTGATGCTTCTTTCAAAACTAGAGGAAATTTATCAATAAACGATTGTTTGATGTGGGTCCAAATTTACTAACGATTCTAAGAATTCCTTACATTTTGAAACCATGAGACAAATGATTGGATAAATACTATGAATGCACTACAATGGATTAAAACCTATAAATCATGGGCAATATAATTATGAAGACCATAGTAAGAGAGATAAGAATGTCACTGATATTTGAAATCGGAAACATATTTTCGTTTGAAATACAATCCTTTAGATCTTAGAATGAGGATGCACTGTGCAGGAACATCTGCCTTCAGGATGATAAGGACTCTCCTCATTATAATTAGGAAAAGAAACGTGACCTCAAACTATAACTTTAATCGATGAGGAAGAAGTGTTTAAAGAAAAATCCAAGAAAACGTTGAAATCCTTCATTTAATAGTATGAGTGAAAATTACTTTGTATCTTACGATCCTATCTATGCACACAATGAGGGACTGATCAGTTAGATATTTCGTTTCATAACTAATGTTAACAAAAAATTTGAGAAAAAGGTAAATCTAACTCTATTTGAAAAAGCTGACACAAAAGTATAGTAATAAAATAATTCACAACGTGGAATTCTAACTTAAGATACACTCATTGACAAAAAATTAGCGCACCAAGAAGGAGTCATCAAAATGAAACGCAATTTTACATACGTAATGACTATTTTGATATAAATAAATGATTACAAAATCAAAGAAAAAGGATCATTTATTTCAGAGAAAAAAGCAGAAAAACGGAGGATTTAATACCCTGTTGAACCCCCTGTAGTGCGAATGCACGATGCTTGGACATTGAGGCATACAAGTTCTGTATTATGTATGAGACATTTCGTTCCATATTTGTTATAACATTGCTCTAGTTTGTTCAAACTCGTGGGAAGCCCAACTCGCCATCCAAAATGATCCCAGATATGCTCGATTGGAGACAAATCTGGGGACAGGAAGGCCATGAAAGTGTTGTAAAAGTGCGGAGACAGTCTTGCGATGTGATACCCTTGCTGTGTGTCAAGCATTGTCTTGTTGAAAAATGGCTCCTGAGAGTAGTTGCATGAGTGGCAACACATGTGTTTGCAGGATGTCATGGACATACTGCTGGGCTGTCCTGGTGCAACGGAACAATACTAGAGGTGAACGTGTATTTTAGGCAATGGCACCCCATACCATCACACCAGCTGTGGAAGCTGTGTGTCGCTGTAAATCAAAGTTAGGATTGAGGCGTCCACCACGTTCTCTCCACACACGAACACGATTGTCATAACTGCTGAGATTGAATCTGGATTCCTCACTAAAAACAACTTGGTTCCATTACGCTGCAGTCCAGTTTCCTCGTGAGTGGCACCACTGCAAACGGAGGTTTCGATGGATGGGCGTAAAGAGCAGCACGCGTAATGGGCGCCGCAATCCCAAATGTCCTTCAGCCAATCACCTTCGTATGGTTCGAGAAGACACAGGGGGCCCTAGTGAAGGTGCTACCTGGGCCTGGATGGCGGCAGATGAAGCAGTTGGCTGTACGCGTGCATTTCTTACGATTTGGCGGTCTTCTCGACGACTGGTCTGTCGAGGGCGTCCTGGTCTTCGTGTAAAGGACATTTCTCTCTCGGATCCACTGGTCCCAACACCTCCTCACAACACAATCAGAGCGACCTAATTGACGAGCTATTCGCCTAGCTGACCACCCAGATTCCATCATGCCAATGACTTCCCTCTAAAACTGTGACAGCTGCTCATATTGTCTTCGAAAATGGCATAATGGCATGTCTATCTCAGCTCTTCCTTTGTGAACGATTCAGCACACTCAAACAAGCTTTGGTTACCTGTTTTATACTCCACGGAGAACGAACACATCACTTTACACTTCTCAAAACATAGCTAACTATTTACAGTTTTTGCCAACGGCGCAACAGAAATATTTGACGTCCCCATCACGTCCCTGGAGTAGTTCCATCTGTTACGGAGTTGGCCGATCGTAATAGTGGCGTTTTTCGTTAAATAATTAGTATCATTAAGTGACTGTTTCAAATTTAAAAAATCATTATACATAAAAACACACCTCGCACACAATGTGATGAAACAGAAGAATACAGTTAATTCTTGACTTTATTTTAGAATATAATCACATTTTTTTTATCATTTTTTTAGCGTGGAGTCAGGTCTTAATTAAAGAACAGAAATTTAAATTAAAACATTATTAATTCATAACTTACATCATTCGATAAAGGGGGGAGAGTGGCAGGTCACCTCACTTGTGTAAAACAGCAGAGCAACTAACTTCTTTTGCCAAAATAACCCTGCGTTGTCGCCAACACAAGGCAGCTCCGCAGTTCAATCCCAAGGTAGGTTTGCCACATTTGGCGCGTAGTGCCTAAAGTGTAAAGTCTTCCCAAAAATGATCCTTTTTTTTTATTACCTTGTAACAACTCTCCCTCTCCTTTAAAGTTTTATAATAAATACCAAAAATTAATTCAATTTTTTTTTTTTGCGTGTTTAAAAATGCCTGACTCCCTGCTGAATTACGTAAATCACAACTAAGTATATGTAGAAATGTACAAAGTATAGGTTTCAATATACATGGAATGTGCACATAGTAATAATGTTAGATAATGAGTATCTTGATTACAATATGTCTGGGTAGGTGACCATGAAAGTAATGCTGCTGAAAAAAAATATTATATACAAAAAAGAATCAATGCTATTTTGAAAAAAATTTCACCATGGACGTCTTCATGGGAAATTTGAGAAAATTTTGTTGCAAAAAAGAAAGAGAGAGAGTTGTGGAGTTGTTGATCAGGCAACTCCTCAACTTCCCCCACAAAGTTAAGCATTCATATCTAAGCTGAAAATTGAAATAATAAATTTAAGCAAGACAACTTAACTAATAGTTCTCTCGTATAATAGTGCAGTGAGTTGCCCTCTGCTGTTCATCAGAATAGTCAACCTGCTCAAAAATATTAAAAGAAAAGTAATAAATTTTGACAAGAAAATATTCAATTAATTCAAAATATAATTTGCAATAACAAAGATTTTTGACTTTTATGTCTTAAAGATACAAGTGAGAAAGTGATACCCACCATCTCCTCCTCATTTCAGTTTACCATAAGTAACACAAAATATAAAACAAAATAAATATAGGTCACCCATATTCATACAATGTGTATAAAAGTATATACATAAAATATAATAAATGAGAATAAAATAAGAACTAACTAAAGTAAATTTAACTTAATACTAAATTTACAGATGTAAAGAAGTTGACAACTACAATAATCTTGGACGTAGAACTGGACCCTGATGAGTAGTTTGAATATCAGACTGATTGGGACCATTTGTTTTTAAATAATCAAATCTCCTACATGAGATTTTAAGTTTGTGGGTATTGACTTTTAATTCAGGAGCCTGTGGATTGTCTAATTCCCTGAAGATGCATGTATGTTTATTTGGTTTTTTGATTACCTCAAACGGTCCATCAAATTTGGGTCTAAACTGGTTACCACTAAGTGTGTACACAACATCACCAACTTTTGGTGCTCTTTGGGTTGTATTGCTATTCAGTCTTGCCAGTTGCTTATCTTGCTGTTTTTCTAAGTTTGCTCTTATTTGTTGTTGCAATACTTGAAGGGAAGATAGCAAAGTGTTCATATACCCTTCTTCAGTGAGCAATGGAGATTCTATTGGAGCTGTGATAGTGTCAAATATTAGGCTGAGATTGCGACCAAAATGCACTATGTTAGGTGTAAAGCCATGGCTGCTATGCTTAGTGCTATTGTAGAAAGATTTGTGTACTGCAACTGCAAGATCAAAATCTATTTTATGGTCTGTTAAGAATAGGATGGTAGTCTTTAAAGCTGTATTGATTCTTTCTGATTGACCATTGGCTTTTGGATTTCTGCTGGTTGTGTGATGAAGAGCAATGCCAGCCATACTGGTTATTTGTTTGAAGATGTTAGTAGTGAACTGTGTACCGAGATCACTCAGGATCATTCCTGGTCTTCCAAATGGTGTGATGTACTGAATGATTTTTCTTGCTATTGTTGGTGCTTGGATATTTGTGATGGGAAATAGTTCAGCATGTTTACTGAAGTGATCCAGTACTGTGAGGACATAATTATTGGATCTAACAGGACCAACAATGTCAATAGAAATGAACTCGCTCGGTTTCGTTGGGATGGGTGTTGGTCCATACGCTTGTTTTTGATGAGGCTTTCTCTTGTATTGGAAACAGGATACCACGGCGCCACGTGTTAACATTTCAGAGCACGCTTTCAAATTTAGGGTTAGAAAACCTGGTTGAGGCACCAATTTTGTTAAGAAGTTGGCCGATCGTAATAGTGGCATTTTTCGTTAAATAATTAATATCATTAAGTGACTGTTTCAAATTCAAAAACTCATTATACATAAAAACACACCTCGCACACAATGTGATGAAACAGAAGTATGCAGTTAATTCTTGACTTTATATTAGAATATAATCATATTTTTTATCATTATTTTATCGTGGAGTCAGGTCTTAATTAAAGAACAGAAATTTAAATTAAAACATTATTAATTCATAACTTACATCATTCGATAAAGGGGGAGAGTGGCAGGTCACCTCACTTGTGTAAAACAGCAGAGCAACTAACTTCTTTTGCCAAAATAACCCTGCGTTGTCGCCAACACAAGGCAGCTCCGCAGTTCAATCCCAAGGTAGGTTTGCCACATTTGGCGCGTAGTGCCTATAGTGTAAAGTCTTCCCAAAAATGATCCTTTTTTTTGTTACCTTATAACACCATCATTTTAGCCTACTTCCACATGTGCCGTGGTCGGACGTCTTCTTGCAGGAGCACGATATCGCAAACTTGGATATCCACGAGACTGTACTGGTGACCAACTTGATGAAAAGATCGCATTTGATGTAAATATTCATTTGACCATTTTTTCCAAAATCAGTCAAGTAAATCTTGCTGCAGCTTTTAGATTCTCTTAAGCCTTGTGCCATTATCAGGGCTGGAAGGAATGACTGTTAGTTTCCATCTTGTCAAGAAATGAACTGGTGTTAAGGCTGTGGAGCTGTCGTTTTTTTCCCTCTTTATAGACCAATGGTCGGTTGTTGAGAGCGTCTTGTGTTCCAACAAAGACAGTGGTCAGACTTTACTCGTCTAAAAGTGCTCGTCCAAAGACTTTTGGCAGATATTGTTTGATAACTCCTATCAGGCGTTCCAACCAGCCTCTCCACCAAGCCGCTCGTGGGGCGATAAATTTCCAAGTTGCTATTTTTGAAAGGCGAAATTCCAATAACGTAGCCATGATATCAGGAAGTAGATTTGGTCCAATTTCAAGAGCGTCGTTTAGAGATGCAATTTTCTTTACTGTATGATGAGGTAAGTAAAATAAACGTTCTTTATTGTGTGATTCATGTGATACGATTTCAGTTTGTTTTTTTTATCAATATAATCTTGCATGATTTCAGATTATTCTTGTTTTTAAAAACTGTGTCTGTGTGTAGTTTCCTTGTTAGAGAATGAAAATGCTGAATTTCCACTTCATAATTGTTTGATGAAAGTTGAATTTCTGTTTTTCCTGGAAGTTTTATTACTCCTCAACCACCGATGATTTCAAAAGATTGATGAAAGTTTGTCAAGAGTTTAGGTGCTTTTTTGTGAGAGAATAGGTGCTTTTTCCTCTTGAATTGGTAGTATGCCAAAGCTTTCTAAGTTCCAGAATTCGCGTCCAACATTATCCAATGTTTGAGTTGAAGTATCCACATTAATATTATGAACTGTAGAAATGAAAGAAACTGTTGCGTGTGATCGAGGTCCACTAAGTATACACCCAAAAATTGATGGGACCAAGGTCAGAGAATTCGACAGATTGGATGTTCAGAATTCACTACATTCCAGTAGAAATCTGTGAGGATTAAAATCTCAATTAGCACAAATTTGACATTGTATCATCTGGTTCTGCAAGCTTCAGTCGTTTCTTTCCCGCGAAGCGTGAAACGTCTGTTGGTGGAGGCGGTTGTGATGCATATTTGTTGAGGCTTTCAAATGCAATAATGTCGACTTTAGATTAGTCCCAGATACTTGATAACTGAAATTGAACTTGTCATCTCGTCTGAGTAAACCAAGATGGAGATTCGAACGCTTGAAGTTCCGAAGGTCTGGTTGGAATAACTGGAAATTTCAAACTGTTTTCAAGATCAGTAGAGACGAAACTACATTGACTTCCATCATCCAAAAGCAATGTATAAGTTTTGTAATCCGAGTTCTACCCACTATAAAAACTCAAGCATTTTGCAAATGAACAAAATTGGACTTGAGTATATCAATTTTGTTTGTAGATGCAATTACAGACTGCTCCCCTGATGGAGTTTTACATAATGATACCTGGTGTTTTTTCTTGCATTTGGGACAACAATATTTGTCTTTACGATAGTTATTTTTTTGGATGTGACCACGGTTAGTACACAGAAAACATCTGTTGGTAGCCTTCAATTTGTGTATGCGTGTGTCTATGTCTATCACAGAGTTACAATGTTGAGGCCAATGTTTGACAGTTTCGCAGAAAGAGAAAAGAGTGATTTTTTTAATCTTTATTAACTGGTTTAGAAAGCACATTGAAATTTTCTAAAGAAGATTTTATAGAATATTCTGAAACTAGTAAGACTTTAATATTTTTACAGCAACTGCTCCCTCTGCTTCCTCGAATAGTAATTTCATCAATTTTGTAATGTCGCCTTCAGCGAAGTTTTCACGTTTGGCGTATACAACTCAATTACGACATGTATCTCGTGGAAAACCACGGAGTATTTTTGGAGCCAAAATTCTTTGGTATAATTGTGTGTTTTTGCAGAAGGCATCCAACTCTCGTAATCGTCTATTACAATTGATATATAACTCATTTAATGCTGATGGAGATGGATTATTAATAGGTGTTAGGTTTTCCAAATAATCGAGATGAGTTTGTATTATTTTATCCTTATTGCCATATTTCGATTTTAAAATATCTTAGGTTGTTGTATATGTATGTGCTGTTATATTTAATCCATTAACTAGTCGTTTTGCTTTTCCATCTAAATATCATCGTAAGAAAATGCTTGTCAATAAGCGATAAACGTTCATTTTTATCGATGCAGTTTTCAAAATGCTCCCAAAAACTGTGAAAATCCTCAATTTCACCATAAAACGTAGTTTTTTTTTATTTTTTATTTTTATTTTAGGTTGATTTACTGTAATGTTTGAAGCAGTAGATGCGTAACTTGTACCGTCCGCTATTGGTAGCGCATTATTTATACTGTCAGAAATTGGCGAGGAAGAATTCGTGTTCGTATTCGCATTCTTTTTGTAAGTATACGTCGCAAAATGAGCATTTTCTGTGTATTTTTCGCAATCTATTATGTCTTCATTATATCATTCATCGTTTAGAAGTCTTGGATTTTATCATCTGCCAAGGTTAGTTCGGTTAGTTTGTCTTGTAAACGTGCAACTCTATATTCTAAATCAGTTTTTTCACTAGTTGAATCATTCAGTTTCGTAATGCTGGCGCGAATTGTTGATCGTTTGCGCTTAAGTAAATCACGTTTCTCTTTAACGATCGACATTATAATTCGGGTTCGTATCGAAAGTTTAAGCAAACATGTTTAGTATGACTTACCTGAGTATTTTTTGGCACTTAAATGAAGTGGACTTGTCGGTATTAAATTAGACAGAAAGTATCAACACAACACTTTATTCTTCTCAAAACATAATTACCAATTTACAGATGTTGCCAACAGCGAAACAGAAATATTTGATATAGTCTCGTTTTCTACAATCCTGCAGGAGTATATTTTAGGAACATATTGTTCTAAAGGTTAAAGAGCACACATTCGATGTGTTTTAGGAAATACTTCTGTTTAGTATGAGGAAATGAACAACATTCTTTGTGATTGTTAATCTGTGAAAAATTGCAAGCCATTGACTTACTTGTCCAAGGCCCCTGAGGACACCGCAATGCTTTTACATAATAGTCTGATAATGGGAGTTAGATAGCTTATTAATTTGGATGACACTGATGTCAAAAAAGACAGAGATACCAACAAACCCTGAACGAACATCTGAGGAAAAGATACCGCCTACAGTACTTAGTTATCTTGAACCACGCTCGAAAAGAAAACAGTTGGTAAAGTTAATTAAATGTTGATGATAATGTTCTCACAGAAATGAATTCTAATAAAATTTGCTAGCTTAGAGTAAAAATTGTTGAAGTATATCCTGGAAAAGATAAAAAAAATCATATTGTGTATTTAATAACGTTAAGAGGCTAAATTATACGGTCAGCCAAAAGAATATATCAATAAGAAATTTGTTCTTGTTCTACAGAAAAGAATTTCTGTTAAACATAAAATATGCTAGACCTTCAAAATGCATTAAGAAGAATTTGAAATCAGCAGACAACTGCTAATAGCGATAGAACTGATAACCAACCAACCGAATTTAGATACACTTGAGATTTAAACGCTAGCGCCTAATTTGGGCAGCAAATGTGAAGAGAATTTGTGTTTTGAATTGTAAAATGTATATAAAAGCTTTAGAAGTTACAATTTTATAATTTATTACTAACTTGAAATGTACTGATATTATAAATGTTTATAAGTATTTTGATTATGAGTTGTACAATCAAAAGAGTGGAGTGTTACATAAAACTATAACTTTTTATCTGACAAGTATGATTTAATTTAAAATTAAAGTTGAGAAACTTGGCAACAGTGGAAGAATGATTTTTTTCTGGGGAGGAGGGTATATTTTGCTTTTAAAGATATTAACCTAATATACATTTTAGAGAAGTGTTTTTCCCCCTAAGAGGCAGAATAAATTACTATGGAGTCATGTTTAAATAGTTAATTCAGCTAAAATTCAAAGGTTGCGGTACGAACACTTTTCAATATTTTATGATAAAAGCCTTTGCGCATATTTTTGATGTCTCCTTTCTTTAAAAGGAACTTAATTTTCAAAAACGTATTACATAATGAATTCCTTCTAAACTTTTCATAGGATAGACATAAAAAATATATAAAAGTTATTTGATATTAGCAATAATTATATTTAGCTTAAAATAAATTTAATTTAATAATTTTTCATTAATTTAAATTTTAATATTTAATTGAATGATTTAAAAGTAATTTTATAAAAAGATAGAACACTTTTAGGTGAAATCTGTTGTTCGCAACTCATTGAGCAGCAAAATTTCAGTTTTATATAATTTAATGTTACCGCTAGCGTGCAAGTACACACACACACATACATACATACATACATATATATATATATATATATATATATATATATATATATATATATTATATGTGTGTGTGTAGAATCGTAACTACACAAAATAGTAGTTTTTCTTAATTCGTCTATCATTTCCGGATCCAAATAAAGAGACGGGATTTTTAAAAGATGTTTAAGTAAGTAACATTTATTGCATGCACAAATTGCTTATAAACAAATTTAAACTATGGGTATTTACATGCTGAGAAAATTTTAGACAACCGTCAGACGGTACGTCCGATTACCATGGATTTTGTCCTGCCCCTGGCTCTGATGTAATTGTCCCAAGACAAAGCATTACATAACACGGATCCAATCGGGGCCCTTCTAGTGTATTAATATATATATATATATATATACGACAGTGCGAGTAACGACACATGAAGCACTGTCGACATATGAAACGACATATGAAGCAGAAAATATTAGCAGGGGATTTCTCATTCGGAAATCGCTTTGGAAGGTTTGAGTTTGTGCACAAAATATCGTGTTATACCTTAAATACGAAGATGAAATGCTTACTTACTGGGAGGTTTTGGATTTTGATAGAGGCAAGATCATTGTTTATCGAGACTATGGATTATCATTTCATGATATCGAAATCCAACCACTTTTATTCGAATATGAAATCAATGGGCTGCTGAGAGTCATACTGAATGGTATGAAGGGTCTCCACGCCCTCCCATGAATATCGCCGGATATAAAAGACATATTGTGAGTAGTCAGAAAATGGGCAAGTTTGCAGCACGCCCAGTATCTACTCGTACGCTGGGACGACATTTGCAGCAGCATGGACTGTCAGCACGGTGACCATAATTTCGGCTTCTTTTGACAATGCAGCAAAGAGAGATACGACAACTTTGTTGCCGATCGATAAAGCTGGATACAGGGGAGGCACTATAGGAAGTCCCGGTTTTGCATGCAGTATTCTGATGATTGCATAGGTGTCTGGAGGCTCCGAGGAGACCACTCATTGTCAGCTTGCATTTGATATCGGCTTAGATGCCCAGGAACAGACGTGCTGGTTTGGGCAGTCATTGGGTACACGAAACACTCACCTCCACTTCGGTTGGACGGTAATTTGGAGGCAGATCTGTACGTTTCTGCCATCCAACATCCAATTGTTGTGCTCTATCTTCTATTCCTACCAAACACTGTCTTTTAACAAGATAATGCTAGACCATATGCTGCACGTTATATTCTGACTTTCCTCGTGATACAAAGGGTATTCGATTGTTGCCTTGAACTGCACTGTCTTCAGATCTGTCACCCATTGAATAAACATGGTCATAGGTTGCTGAGAGACTGGCTTACCACCTCTCTCCAGCTAATACGGTTGATGAAGTGTGGCATAGAACACACACATCATGGACGGAATTGCCAGTTTCAATCATCCAAGCCCAAATCGACTCTACGCCTAAGCGGGTAAGGGCCATTTTAACTGTCAGGAAAGGCAGCTGTTTCTACTAATTCTTCATCCCTTCATCATTTTGTCTTTATGTCATACTGTTTGAGTAAAATAAATATCTTTTTGTATTTGCTTTAATTCTTGGTGTTTCAAATTTAATGGTATTTCAAATGTCATCAGTGTATATATACTGGTATTCAAAACTAAGAAAATTTGCATATTTTGTCCAATTTCCTGAAAAGAATTTAACGAAACTTAAAATTAGTGCTTCGAGTCAAAAATGCAAATCTTGTACGTCAAATGCGCAAGCATGTACGTGTTTGTAGGGAAATTAGTCGAAAAATAAGATTTATAAGCTCGCAAGCTAAAATCCGCATTTCGTTTGCTGGCGCATTTCGCCGAATTTTTTTTTTTTTTTTTTTTTTTTTTTTTTTTTTTGCAGAATTGCTTAAATTTAATTTCATAGAGTAAAAATGAGTAACCACAAAAGTTTAGGTGAGGGAATAAGGTGTCGAACTGTGGGTATGCTAGAAGCAGGTCAATCTCAAATCGAAATTCGTAGAGAATTCATTTAACGCTCAGCATCGTTTCCGACTTCTGCAAATAGTTTCAGGATAACGGATCTGTCAATGGATATCCTGGGCAAGGATGCCCAAGACCCACAACGGCCAGAGATCATCATTTGCCCATTATAGCGAGGCGTAATAGGGATGCTACAGCTTCTGAGATCTGTCATGATTTGATGCGGACACGGAAAAATAAGTTTCCAGGGTGACTGTTTCCAGATGATTTCATGAGAGAAAGAAGTTTGCAAGCAGACCAGTTGTTTGCTTTCCGCTCAGTTCTGCAGATAGGAGAGTAAGCTTAAAATGTTGCAGAGATCATACAGATTGGAGCATGAATCAATAGGTGACCGTGCTCTTCACTGATGACTCCCGGTCCAGCCTAAACAGTGCTTTTCGCCATCTATTCATTTGGAGAGAACTAGGGATCCCCTACCTGCCCCCCAATTCAGGAGAAATCAATCATTACGGCAGCAGAGGCTTGATGACCTGGGCGGGCATGATGTTTGATGGCCGCACGCAACTTTGAAAGAGGCACTGTGACACCTGAGAGTATAGGGAGGAGGACATGGAGCCCTATGTTAGCCTTTTCAAGGGTGCAGTTAGTTTTGAATTTATTTTAATGGATTAGAACTTGAGATCACCTAGTACTCATCTAGTTGATGAATTTCTGGAAAGTAAGGATATTCGCCAAATGGATTGTCCAGCCATATCTTAAGGCCCCCAATCATTTAAAGCATGCCTGAGACGTTCTGGGAGAGCAATTGTAATTCGCAACCCCCCTCCGAGAACCATTCACGACCTGAAATAGAGTTGCGGAAAGAATGGGACAAATTGCCACAGAAAATAATAAACTTTCTTCTTTCCTGCATAAAATTACGGTGCTAGACTTGTATATCTGTAAGACGGGACCCTTCCCCCAATTAACCCATTTTTTTTTTCTTTTCAGCAACAGCTGATTCATAACTTGCGACTCCTATGAGTGGAGACACAATCATGCGTGTGAATTATAATTGTTGAATAGTTTTATTTGTATTATATATAAACCACGTGTACAAACCAAATTTCATAAAAATCCGTTCAGTAGTTCTAAAGATAATGAACCAAATCGCACAATTCTCTTAATTTTGAACATAAATTTTATTTCTTTGATTTAAGCGATTTTTTGAAGGAGAACTTTGGCATATATTTAATTGTTCACCATTTTGCAATTCAATAATATGCTGAGTGTGAAGGTTTGGATCCTTAATGTACGTATAATTAAGCATTCTGAATTCCAGGTCTTAGACTCTATTTTCGACTTCTGTGTCTTCATTTTGAACATTACCGTTTTCTTTTCCTTTTTTTTTTCCTTCAGTTTAGCTTTTTTATGTTTTGGAGGTGTATTTGCTTACTACGACCTTAGTAGTAATTAATTATTTTTAAATTATTGGCTTCATTTTTAATTTAATTTCTATAATTGGGTTATGTATTATTTGTTTATGTAAATGTTTATTTCATATATCTATTGTACATTGGAATTTATATATTTAGTTACATGCACACACACATATTTATATAGCAAGAAATAATGTTTTCTTAAACAAGAAACTGATGTATATTTCAATTAGAATCCTACATTTTCAATAATCAAATATCAAAAAAATAAGCATAAGAAATAAGAAACCAAATTAACTATCTTAGCTTCACTTATATTGATTTTAAACATATCTATAGATATTCAGCGTATTTATTAGTTGGGCGATTAAATATTATCCCCATGTAAAATCCTTCATTTAAGGATGACATAAAATATTTATATAACATCCAAATCCTTAGACTAATTGCATTGAAAGAGAAAAAAAGGGATGATTATGTTATATCCTTTGAACAATATTTTACAGTGAAATTAAGAATTTTTAATTTTTTTAAAATTTCTCTTGTTTCCATTATTGATGAATTCTATGGAGAGAGGTAAATAAATTTAATTTACGTGGTCTTTCTCTGAAATGGAATAAAAGATTATAATTGTTTTTCATCACGACATTTTTCTTTTATGAAAGATTTATAAATTTTCTTTCAAGAAAACATTAATCATAACGAAGGAAGTATTACGCATCAAGTGATAGTCTTTAATGACAATGATTAAATACTTCTGCTAAAGATAATCTGTGGTGATCTGCGTTATGCAAATTAAAGCAAAAGACCTGTAAATGACACCACACTCGCTTCCTATCAAATTGCTTCACTTAATGTGTCGTTTATTATTGGACAGATGGAAGTGAAACCCTATTCGTTTCTACTTCCACTGCTTGCTACAATATAATAACTGTGCTCGTTCACTTGGAACCTAATGGTGTTTAGTCGTAGAATTTTGTTATGCGGAATTTGTGTTTAAGCAACCGAAGTGACATTATTAAATTTATTTGTGTCAAGCATAGGTCTATTGCATTTATCATAAAACACGTTATTTTATGAACGGAAAATTATGAACGAAAGAAGTTTCTCCAATTTTTGTGAAATATTTAGGTAAATTTTAATCTTATACTTTCTAATAAAATAAAATAAAGTGCCCCAATAAGAACTTTGAAACAAATATAGTAATACAAATAATAAGTAACAAAAAATACTTAAACAGAACATAACGTAATTAAATATAAATAACAGAATATAAATAAAGGACATGATGTTATGGGAAGTACACATCATGAAATTAAAATATTATATTTGTAAGAAATTATTAATTATTTTAAAAATAATGTTTAACTTGTTTTGCAATTCCTTAGATGGAATACTTCTAAAGAAGGAAACATTTTTTTTTTTATAAAGTGAAATTTCTATATACATAACTAATGATTTATTAATTATGTGTTCAATATTGTTACGATCTTGCAATAAATCTTAGTTGCATTATTTTTCTCTGTTATTTAACTCTCAATAACATTTTTGTTTACTAGTAAAATTACTTTTTAATTAAATATCTCTCATGATTGACTACAGCAAATTAGGACATCATACTCAAACCATCGATGCCGCTTCTCTTCTACAGATTCCAATTTCAGAATACAAATAAAATTATTCGCGACAGTAACGCCATCTATGAGCTTGAATATATAACATTCTCATTGTACAAAAATACATTTCCGGGGAGGGGGTATCGGATACTGAGGAAAGCTGAAGCAATGACCCTTTCTCCTTGGTGACAATTTTGGTGACTTGGTGATACGTTTGACGACTTTAGTATTAAAATGCATGTTCTCGAAAATCGTTGAATTTTCCGATATCTCCATTAGGGAAGAAGTTATAGATTTTTCAGGAATTTTCCGTGTAACATCACACCTAGCCAGAATGCAATAAATGCGCTTCTATCATGAAATGAAGCATAATGCTTTGGGAGTGAACCTTTGAAGAGCAAAATATTGCTTTGGAAAATTTGTCTATGGAGTGAATTTGTATGCTGGTAATCTACACGTTATTGAAATTGTTACTAATTATTCGCTGTAATAAAGTAAAATTGTATTACAATTATTTAATACATAAATTCAGTTTAATACCTCAAAGTTCATAGATGGTAACACACATGTATCAAATTTGTAGAGACATTCGTGGATGAAAATTCAAGACATAATTTTATCCCTATTTTTACGAAATTCTCAAAGAAAAATAATATGTATTGTTATGCAAAGGTTTTGCCGACTTAATGCAGTAGTTTAAACAAACTTTGCTAATTTTATTTGCAAATATTGTATAATTTTTTATTCATTGCGCTGTTCAGAAAAAAAACGCAAAAGTGCTTATAAAGTATCAGTATTTTTTCTCAAATTTATCGAAATGATTTAGAAAGTATTTAGGATGTATAATGTCATATCCTATCCAAAAACAAAATTGTTATATCTTTACAATATGTTTTGAATGTTCTGAAAATTGTAAACTGTAATTACTTACAGTTATTCAATTATATTCGGTAGATAATCTTATTGATGTCAAGCCAATAACTTAATTACAGTTAATGTGAGATTAATTTAGAGTCGTAAATTTGATTAAGGAGGCTATTTAATAACTAATGAAAAGAAATTGATGATGGATTTTTAACCCTAAACAAGTTTTCCATTTTTGTCAAATCCCACATTTTTTTTTATTACAGAGCATGAAAACTCTGAAACAACAATCAGTGTCTCGCGAATAAAATTGAAAATTTGACAAGCTAAGAATAAAACATTATTAATATTTGACATAATAAAACCTCCCATTTTACAATCAGCGTAAAGTTTCTATGTTAAGTTTTCTTGACTCTGAAACGAAACACTTGGACATTTTTTCTTTTAGTTCCACGGCATAAACTGAATTCCATTCCCTCCAATCCTTTAGCTGACAAGATAATACTTATTATTTTAGAAAAATCATTTGTTTCGGTATGTGACTTTTCGTTCCCTTGGAAACACTCTCCAGGCTTTTATAAGACTGTATTGAGGGACTTCCAATCATTTATCATCATCATTTTTACATTACTTTTTCATACATGCGATCTATATTCTTTAGGAATAAACTTGTTACCCTTAGAATAATAGAGGTGAACTATTTTTGTAAATGTTGGATTCTGTTTTTGGTAGACATGTTTGATTCAGTGATACATTGATGAATTGTTTCATTGTTTTGTGTAATATACTTTAAACGATGTTTGTGAATCTATTATAATAAAATGTCTATATTAGATGAAATTAATGGTTGCTTGAGTAAGACATAATGATCGTTTTTATAATAAATCTTGTGCGTATTTATAATGTTTATTTTATGGCAATGCTTAGCATAGCAGTAATAAAAAAATCCAATGAATATTGAAGGAGTGCTATATATATTCAAAAATGTCGAATAATACAGTTGACTGGAACATAAATAGCCAGAAGAAATTCTCAAAAAGAGCTATATTATCTAAAAGAATGATATATTAGATTTAAGTGGTAATAAAATACTTTGCTTACATTTCAACAGATTAAATTTCAAGAAGTAACTATGATAATTGTTAGAACTTGATTATAGAAGTAACGAAAAGGCGAGGTGAACTTCTTAAAATTCCGTTTTGTAAAACATTTTTAGGCTTTTTCTATTTAGAATAATAAATAAAAATTTTGGAAACAAAATACGTCATATTCTTGTTACAAAGCAAAGTAATATAAATTCAAAGAACATGAATTACATTCTTATAAATATATTGACACACCTTCTTTTAAAAATAGTTTATTAATTAAGACTTATATATCTCATATGTATTTCAAAAGTATAACTACCCTTTTACTTCCTTACTCGGCAAACTCTTTTCCAGAAGTTTTCAGAGAATTACACTCCATCATTATCATCAAATCGATTCTGAAGATATATTGCAACGTCATTCCAACTGTTAAAACGGGTAATCCGTATTCGTTTGGCAATATCCATAAAGCAGAACTAATAAACTTAGTAATAACAAACTTGAATTCCTTCTTTACAAATCATTCTACCATTCTCATCCAGAACCCTTTATCCAAAGAGAATAATCCATCATTTCCAAGGAACCCTCCTCAATTAAAGCTATGCGCAACTAAACCCTGAGTGTTCCCTATCTATGTGCGTATATAGAGTAAGCTTGCCAATTGTTCGATCTTTCATCACTGCGTTTAATAATATCGTGAATGATAATGAACTGTTGCTTGTAAGGGCTGCAATTTGGATGAATCGCTTGGAAAGTAGAAATTAAAAGATGATTTTAATTTTATGTTATCAGAGATTTAGTCATCCGTTTTTGAACTGGTGGCTGTGCTTCTAACTGAGCGCAAAATTTGGTATCTTTGCCAAGGGATAAAATTATCTTAGTTTCACGGATTGGTATTTTATAAAATGCTATTATTGAAATATCTCATTCTGAAACGCGAACAGACATATATGGTTTCACTATTGTAATATATTTAAGGAATCTTTACGTCTCAGACAAACATTAAGAATAGTTAAGACAGTGATTTGAAATTTATTTTGACATATATTATTATACATTCGTCAATGACTTTGTAACAAGTATATACATAACTGTTAAATGAAATGTGTTTTACGAATATTTTTCCAAAGAAATATATTGTAATAAATTTTAAAATAAATTTTTTAGTTAAATATAATCTTTAAATTATAGTGTTAAAAATTCTTTGTGTTTATACTATAAATGTTCTTTGGTAAACATTGTATTTGTAACATTATTAACAATTTGATAAAATTATTAGCTTATTTTTACCGGAAATCATTAAACTCTTTTGTTTTATTTAACTTTTCTTGAAATCGTACGGTAATTGTTGATAGAATTTTAGAATACGAATTAATTTGGAAAAACAAAATATGTCATAACAATATTACAAGTCATTATTTTTGTCAGTATTATTGTTGCTCTTAATCTGCCTTTATTACATTTATTTAATACATGTCTTAAATATAACCTACTAAATTCAATTTTTCAAAATATATCAACTCAACGATTTAATGTTATTTCAAAAAAAAATTAATACAGTCTTTGATTTTCTGTCTGTCAGATTATAATTTATCCTTAAGATGCTAATAAAATTATCAAATTGTAGTTTATTTTTGAGAAAAAATTCCGAATTTTATTTGTGGAAAATATCAAAAAAAATCAAAGATCAAAGAAAAGAAAATATTTTTAAAAGATTAATTCTTATATTTTGAAAGTCATATATTTTTTTTTTGTTATGAGTTAATAATATTGTTGAACACTCATTAGTGTATATGGTTTTCTGTTTTGTTTTATAACTATGAATAATATATTTCCAAATTTTCTTTTGTTTTATCTTATGATCATAAATTCAATACTATTAACAAAAACATACTATTTTTAGTTAGTTAGAATGGAATAGTTGCCTGTCTATTATTAGAAAAAGGACATAACTTTTTAACTAGAAATAGCATCTATAACTCAGTTATTTTTTTTTATGTCCGAGTCATCAATATTTTGCTGACTTGGAATTAAAAAGATTCCATATCAGTAAAACATAAATACATTTAAAAGATCTAGAGAGAAAGTAATGCAGACTTAGTTGTAATATGTGTACTCTTTTGAAAAGTTATGGTTCAGTAAAAAAAGATTATTTATAAAAAAAAATTTAAGAATAAAACTAACGTTCTTTAAGGGAAACGATTCAAAAGCTGTCGAGTTAACTGGCATGGGGGGAAAATAACTCATACGAATTTGTTATGAATTTTTTGTCAACAATTCCCACTCTCTATTTTTTTCATTAATTTTGACCATTGCAGCTTGAGTAGGATAAACACAAGCTGCGATGGTTAAAAAATTACGACCAAACAAACTTTCCATTAGATTCGGAGTTCAACAGCACCATCTCGGATAAGGTTCAGTAGTGATAGAATTTAATTTTACGGTCTTTCTTTGCCTCTAATTTGAGATTTTTAATACAATAATTTACTGAAAAAGATTTAAAATGTGTCTTACAATCGGCAATCTGAATTTGTTTGTGCAGAAATTTGTGTCAATTTTCATTTTATTGTAATAACTAAAATAAAGATAACAGTCTTAAATTATTTCCTTTGTAATAATTCATACTTAGTACATTGCATGAAAAATAAATTTAAGAATTGTAATTGAAATCCATTATAGTTTGATATAACACGGCCATATTTATTTTTAGTGTCGGCTTTGACGATTTAATAGGCTGTTCCTCTGAAAAGAATAATTTTTAAAAACTTATAAGTAAATCAATTTTTTTATGATTAGAGGGAATGAAAGATCTGCATATTGACACTGAATTTGGAAAATGAGGTGTTGCTTTATTAACGTGGTTTTCTCCTTTCTACGATAAATATATATACATTATTACAGGTTAACTCAAAGTTTATTTTTAATTTAATTCCATCTATTGGTAAAGTAATCTATTCCATCTACTGTAAAGAACTTTTAATTAATCTTTGAAAAGGGCCCAAAAAAGATGTATCAAATTAAAATATATTTATTGTTGATCTACTTTTGGATAGATAAGAATATCTGCTGACTCACAATTATTCAGTTCCAAATTTTACATGAAAGCATTTTTCTTAATAATGGAGGAAAAATATAACCTAAAAGGCGAAACATATAATACTTTTTTTCTTCTGTATAAACGTTACTTAAAAAAGGAAGGCAAAAATTAAATTACAGTCAGATACATATTTCGTTGCCTTGTTCAAAAAATATTTAAATATATAACTATCAGTATGCAACCAGTCAAATTAAGCATACGATGAAATTCTTCAAATTATAGTCTTTTAATGTAAAAATTTAATTCAAATTTAATATGCAATACATTCTGAACAACCAAGCATCGTGTACATCCTCAAGCATAACGAGATACACGTTAAGCGTAAGCTCTTTGTCAATTTAATTGGATGGTCAGTCGAATATGTTTTTTTATTAATAAAGGAAATAGGATAAATTTTAGCGCTGATAAAAAAACATCTAAGAAAGGTAAATTAATTAAATTAAACAAAAGATTTCTGAAATATTTCAGATTTTGTTTTAAAAAAGTGGACTCTCAACAATTATTCTTATTTTTTAATGTGTGAATCTTTCAATACATCATGAAATTACGGAAAATAAGGGATATGACTTGAATATTTTATGTCTTTTTCTGAATGACTTATAAATGTGATACTAAGAATTCGAACGAATAAATAAGGAAATATTAAAAGGAAGAATAAAATTTTGTTAAAAGCAAATATTTATTTGTTATAAATATGCATATACAATTTTACAAAATGCTACTAATTTACAAAAATTATTATAAAACATATTAAAACTCGTGTATATAAAACTCATAGCGCAACCTTTAAGTTTTATTTTGAACAACATGAATACACTACATTAGTTTAACTGAAATATACATAGATATTCCTAATTATATTTTTGAAATTGATCTTCATATTTTTGCGCATAATTTATACCATCATCATTTCTTTGCAAGTATATACAATTTAAAGCTAAGTGTTATTTCTTATTGAAAAAAGATTAAAATATATTAATATTAATTATTTGATGTTCTCATTAATTATTGGAATAATACTCTGAGAGCTTTGGTTTTCTATTTTCCGCAAATAAGACATTACGTTGTAGTTCCTCAAAGTTAAAAATTAAATTTAATCATGTTACCTTATTCACCCTTATATATATAATAAATTTATATAAACTTAAGTTACATCAAATACATATATAATAAGAGTCACTTACCTTATGTAAAAATTGGTTTAAATACATTAATGTTATGTTAAGAAGTTTTATTCAAATACGAAGTATATTGTTATGAAATATGCATCATGCGTATTCCTGATATTACATTATCATTTTATCAAACTTATACCACATGGAATACGTGTATACAAAAAGTCATTTATCTGATGCTCAAATTACGTTAAATACATTATTACGTCAAAAGTGTTTGATCAAATACAAGGGACATTGTCATGAAAAATGTATCACGAATTTTCAGAAATATAAAGAAAACTTTTGATGGGTTTTTCATCTATTTATAAACCTATTTATAATCTATGACTAGTTTTTTTTATCCACAAATACGATGTTAAGATATAGATGAGGATTTCATGTGTGTTAATATAATTCTTTTAAATTATTTAAGTAGAAATTATTTTCTACGAATTTTACTTAAATTCTAAATAACTATTTGCAACTTACACTCACACAAAAACACCAATTTCCATTATAAACAATCAAACATCACCATGAGTTATATGAGAAAAGAAGGATTTAAAATTGTGACTCTATACCGAATTAAAACTAAAATATTGAATTATTTAAGAAAATTAATTCTTGGTTCGTTTTTATTGTTGGTAAAATTTTATATTAAAAATAAAGATTTAAATTAATTTCATAAAATTCTCTCAATTCAAGTATTAAATAATGAGAAGCAATTTTAATATTTTTGGCAATTACTAATATAAAATTATAATTCTATAACACCAGCATTTAAATTTAAAAATATAATAAAGGTCCAAGCTTGAATATATAACATAAGCTTGAAAATTTTAAAAATTGTCTTATTAAAAAACACAATAATGTCTTAACTTTTGTATCCTGTAGAAAATGTTACATTTTGCCTGTATTGATCGATTAGATCCAGTTTACTTCATATTTACTTCAAGTAATAATTAATATTTTATATAGTTTTGTATTTTAATTATCTTTGCATTTATGAAAACAGACAACACATTGTATACCTCTTATAATTCCCTCACATAATTTTTTCTCGTTTCACTGCTTCTCAATTTACCCAGTTTTTTTTTTTTTTTTTTTTTTTTTTTTTTGCATTACACGAATTTAATATTTAAAGTCCTAAAAAAAAGAAATGTCTAATTACAAATTTATTGGGGTGTATATCCATATTTTTTGATACATTTTTAATGACAAGAGATATTTACGATACCCATCTTCATGCTTTTAAGCAATTCAATAGCTCTGAATTTTTTTAACAAAAGGCATTTCTCTATTTTAGGAAAACATAAAATATAAAATGGAGCTATCACTATGGGAGATGTCACGAAGTAAATTACCGAAATTGGCCCATTAGATCCATTCAAGGTAGGAAAGTTAATCAGGTGATATTGTAGTACTTGTTTTATAGTTCTGAAGCTATTGAAGGTTTTTACAAGGTATAAACTATAAATTAGAAACGAACTGAATTATTTTTAAGCTCATGTGTAAAACTTTTGTTACCTAGTCAGAGAATATTTACATATGCATACAAGAACATTCGACTTATACTTTTTTCGAGGCATGTTCCTAATTTATTTTTGCAGTTCGATTTATATATTTGTATAAGTTTATTACATGTATGTACTCCTCATGTTCAATTATGTAAGATTATTAACGAAAGCCGATGACTAGAACTCATAGACCTCGGGTTGCTTCTACCTGCGACGTTTACAATCAACCAATAAATCAAACAGATGATGGGAATTCCACATACTTGACCAAAATGTATTCTTCTCCTGCTGTTTGGCCATAAAATCAACTGCTTGCCTTGATTATGTGCTAATATGTTATATTATACAACCTAAAATCACATATAATACAGAATAATAACAAACGATATTTACATATGAGAAGCAAGAATTACCACTTATTACAATTTTAAGAAATGAGAAAAATGACATATTAAATTTTCAAACTCTCTTTGTCACTGATAGATTTTCACATCCGCGTAATCTAGAGAGATACAAATTATTTTTCATAAACATTTCTAACAAATAATTGTAGTTAAGAGCATTTGCATATTATTTCTTTTAGAACTTATTATTCCTTGTTTATTAAAAAAACCATTTTTGTATATATAAAGAATCCATTCATTGAATTAACAACTAACATTCGATTTTTCGTTAGTGAATGGCAAGTATATTATGTTATTTTTGTTACACAAATGCTTCAGCTTAAGTGATAGATAAAATAAAATGTATCTCCATGAAGCCATATATTACAAACAATTTAATTTAGGTATGTACATTTTATTAAAATATGCTAGTATAATAATTATATTTTAATTGAATTAAATTTGATTATAATGTTTATTTGAATCTAATATTCTGCTTCTTTCTCTTTTAAACTAAATATGATTTTATCGAACATTTATTTTTAAGGAAATATTTGTTTTATGAAGTAATTAAAAACTTTATCGGACAGAAAATACAAGAAATCATTTTAATTTCGTATTGATACAAAATGTAATGGTTGCCCTGTTTTATCCATTCTGAGTTAAATTTTACAGGACAATAATTGTACCGCTCGTAACAGGAGTTTAAATTCTTAGTTCAACGAAGCTTACGTGTAGGAACGTGATTTGATCACTCAAATAGAGTTTCTAGTCTCAAACTTTAAACGCTACCAATTTTAAGTGTGATGAAGGCTTAGTCTTAGGGCATCTTGAGTTAGTTTAGCTTAATGTAAATCTCGGAATTACTGAAATTCGATCTAAGCGATCCAATCTCTCTTCCACTCAACTCAAATGATATTTTGGCCATAACGTTTCAGAATACTTTGGAGGGATTTAAAGGATGATTCAGAGATTATACACGTAAAGTAAACAATATTAATGATTTTAATAATTTTAATTAAAAGATCATTCACTTAATGTCAAGGACGTCTAGAATCTTCGAGTATAAAAATATTTTATTAGAATAATTCATCATTATTAATTTACCAAAAATGAATTAAATGTAATTCTGTAGAATAAATAATGTTGCATTTATGTTTACAGGCAACTTATAGAAAAATGCACATATTTAATATCAATAAGAGATAATATTTATTATCTCTTATTGATATCAAATACATGTGCATATAGATATAAAAGATATAGATTATAAACTGTTTTAATGTTTCGTAATCTATCTCACTTATTTGTATACCTCAAACCTTTTTCCACTTACTGAATGTTCATAATTTGCTGTCATTTTACAAAGTTGAATTTCAAAATAAATTATATTTTAACAATAAAGTGGTGCTTTTTAATTCTTTGAATCTTTACGAATCCAAAAGCGTGAATTGCCTCTCCTGAATTACTGAGAATATTGTTCCTAACCTATATAAGATGACTTAAACTTTATTTAAAACAAAATAACAAAATGTCATTTGTTTAGTATTAAATTATTGTTTCAGTGCTTATACAGTAAATAAAAAAATATTGAATAATATGCATAAAATTAATATATATTTAAATGTGTAAGCAATTCATTTAAATCTTCAAATGAAAATTTATAAAATCTATTTAAAACCTTACTTTTCCGACAATATGAATAACAATATTGGTAAATAATCAAAGAATTTTACGGTATGCTTATGAAAGGCTCATTTTTACTGAAATCATCCCCTTTTTACCACTTGCTAAAATTATTGATTTTCGTTCAGTGATTATTTTTCATTTTCATTATAAAATTATTTAAAAATATAATACCAATTCTCGAAATTACATTATAATAGCAACCGTGTATCCCAAGTGTAATTCTTCGAATATGTAAGGAATACTTGCATTAATATAGTGATTTCATAAAATCATCATAAATGAGGTATTCAAATAACAAGAGTTTTACAAAGTTCATTTTTAATGAGTTTACTAAATGTAATACTGTAATACATTTATATAATTCATACGAAATGTTTACTCACAACAAAAGTCAAAGTCATAAATTTCAATTATAATCATTACATTTCTTTTGAAAATGAATTTATATACCATTAGGGAACTGAAAGTGATTTTATAGAATATGAATATGTTATTTAGTTAAAGTTTAGATTAAAGCCAATACAACGCGGTAACTTTTTACACTATGCGACATTGAAAATGCAATATCACGAAGGAGTAGCCTGAAAGTGATGACACTCGGCAAGCAGAGACAGCAAAGAATAATAAAAGATCTTATTTCGAAATCATATGCGTAATACGGAACGAGAACAGCGTCTGCTCATTAGGTAGTAGAATCACCGTGAACGATGATACATGAAGTAACATATCTAGGTACAGGGTCAATGAGAGTACGGATAGCATCCTGAAGAATGGCTCTCCATCCCTTGTTAACAACTTGCCACCTCTGAACACGGTAATGGCACGATCTGCAAATAACGTTCAATCACATCCGAAATGTGTTCAATTGGTGTACGATCAGGAGAAAATTCTGGTCAGGGAAGCATTTGTATACCTTGCAGAGCACGTTGGCTGATGCAAGAGGTGTAAGGCGAGATTATCCTGCTGAAAAAAGACATTAAGTACCCTTTGAAGGCAGGATAGTGTCACCAAAACGCAGCATATCATCCACACATAATCCTAGTGCCCTGAATATGAATAAAATTTGGTCTGGAATTGTACAAAATTGCACTCTAAGCCATGAGGCTGCACTATCGGGTGGAGCATTCCACCATTACTGCAGGATTGGACCCGTCTCCACGTCGACGCCACACTCGTACGCGGTGTTTATTATTCGAGAAAAAGTGATTATTGTGTGATTATTCGAAAAACAGTGACTCATCTGAGACATGATCCTGTTCTATTCCATTGTAACTTGGCACCATTGCAGACGTTGGAAACAATGGCAATCTTCTTAACGGACGCCGTGAGTTAAGGCTACTAGCAAACAATAGACGGAAAATGGTTCTGGTCAATATGGGAGCATTCAGGTTGTCTTGAACATGCTGCAGAATGGAAGTTGAAGTAGCTTCTGGGTCCATCCCTTCTTTTCGGTGGATGCGTCGATTCATGCGCTTTGACATCACAATGACTGCATCGGCACTCCTAAGACTTGCCACATTTCCTTGATCCAATCATTTTCTCCAAGAAGGTTCCCAGTGGACGTGTTTAGGTGCGTTTTAGCCCGAGATTTGCCGTTTGAACCAACCTTCCCTTCTCAGTGAGATTACCATGCCCCTCGAAAAATCATTTATCTGCTGGAACTGTCTCAGTTGCCGACAACCTGGCATTCTCTGCTATTATACGCATCCTCTAAGACAAAAACAATTTTCCTCTCTTACACGTTTCCTACCAAATACAATGAAAGCCAGAATTTTTATACACGGATTTCTGCCAAATAGTTCTTGCTTTAACAATAGGACCATTGAAATAAAATCATTTGATAAAGGAGGAAGAGAAAATGTAGTGGTCAGTATCTCCAACAGAGTCATAAGAACAAAAATATGTATTTTTCAAATTAAAACGATTTCAATAACAAACGAAGGGATCATGACCAGTTATACATAAGAAGCGGGTAATAATACCTGAATTAGAATAAAGATTTAAAATTGGTCTTGGAATGTAGAACTCAGTCTGAATGCTGGTATTACAAATTGAAAATCAGAACTCCCAGACAGAAAGTTTATTATTTTTTTAAAATCTTATCTATTTGAGACCGAGTGTCATTGACAGAGGACTAATGGCGAAGGTCCTCATAAATTTGAAACTTAATCAAGTGACAAGGACAATGCCTGAGCTGGCACTTCCCTCTCGAAAATTCTACACCATATTTAATGGGAACACCTGAGACCTCGAGAGATTTAACATGCATCATTTCCACTACACGATGGTTCTTTAGTTGCATTAGGTCTGGAACTCACAACTCGACGGATACAGCACCATGCACCGACTGCGAGTTCCCGACAAAGACCTTTAAGCTATCACGGTCACAAGCCATATACGGAATTTTTTTCATTTCTGCTTCAGTTAATGCTTCACATCTGATGTAGGAGGAAGTTAAGTCTTATAATACTAATTAAATTTATGATGCAAATAGAATTATGAATTGCATTACTAAGAATCAGTTCATATCATTTAATTCAGCCATTTATAAATTTTGATACAATATCAAAATGTTTCCTCTCCACTGAAATTGTTTTTATCCGAAGAGCTTTCAAAAAATATCATTATAAAGGTATTTGGCAAAGATATTTGATGTTTTATTTTCATTTTTTTTTCAAGCAAGATATATAAGGGAATTATTTTTTCTTTCTCAATACTTTTATAAGATTCTTATTCAATACATTTCACATCATCAAATACGTATTATATTTTTATGATATTTCCAATTACAATTGGTCTTTTATTTGTCAAAATAGCAATAGTCCTAGAAATCTCAAGAATCAACGAATTGATGCTATTATTGGAAATTTATTGGATTTGCACTACATGGAGCATTGTCCGTGTTGTGTAAATCGAATAAATTGATATTAGTTTAAATATAAATCGAAGTTGAAGTTATTTCAAGATGAGATGGATGATTTTACAAATAATTTTCTACAAGAAGAGTACTTTAACTTGAAAATAAGAAATAGTTTTAATGAATTTTACACACAATTCACATTTCGCCTCCGAAGTATCTTATTATTGAGCTAACAGATAAAACACTAGAAACTGAATTGTGCAATCTGATGACCTACGATGATATATAACATGAAATCAATATTATATCAGAACAATATGGAAAGATAAAATCCTTTAAAATCGCATTGTTTGAAATACTTAATCGCTTAAAAGTAAAATTGTACGATTGGAAAAGTTACAAAAAATGTTGCATTGTTTAAAATGGTACAGAGTTTTCCAATTGGTATACTGTGTCTATTAGCAAAGAATCGTCTATATCATAAAACTAATATCATCTTCTTCTGTAATAGTTATGCGGTGAAAGAATACTTTTTTAGGTTGATATAATTTCCTTCTTCTTTCAATCTTGGACCACCGAAAATGTACTTACAAATATATACATATCACCTTACTCTAGGTGACTTTCAATCACCTAGAGTAAAGTGATATGTATATATTTGTAAGTACATTTTCTTTTAAGTTAAATTATCGTTTTCTTTTTCAAAACCATTCTTTTTCTCTTTTTTCATTTTCCTTCCAGATTTAGCATAAATAGATAGACTGCTATATGTAGAAAATCAAGTAAGGGAAAAGAAAACTCATATGTAGTTGTTAAGGGGGATACTGTGATAAATGAGAAAGTGGAAAGATGTGCCTAAGACAATAAGGAACATTCAAATGTAAACTCATAAGTTTTCTCTGATCTTTGAATCTAGACGAAGTACTTTTACCGATTGCAGGATATTCAAATTTATAAAATTTAATGAAATGCATTTTATTATATTTCAATGTTTTTAAAGTATTTATAAAAATCAATACTTAGGGAAAAGAAAGCGATCGGTTCGTTATTAAACATCATATTATATGTTATGACGTTGAGTTATTGGCGATTTTTTTTTTCACTAACCTTGGGGAATTTCTGGTAATTTGAAATGCATACAATTACAACTCATAGCCATCCAAAATGAAACGTGAGTAGATAAATTAGAGGAAGGTAAGAAATTTGCTGAATTAAATTAGCAAAAATTATATATAAGTGAAATAGCAATGAAAGGAAAGAAAGGGGAGACTGAAGATAATGACAAGCTATTGATGGATGTTTGAAGATTGGATTGAGTTACTTTAAGTAATCCTTTTGTTTGAAGAGAATCACAGATAAAGTACAAAGATTCGAATATAATGTTATTGAGAAGCTTTTGGAGCAGAACGAGTGATTTGATGTGGGAAGACTTTATTATTAGAATATAAACTAATGTTGAAGGAGTTAAGAGGAATTCAAGAGACAGGAACCATATCTATGTATTCTTGGTAGTTATTAAAGTACTTTGCCTTACTCTTACGTATTTTCAATTGGAGTGTGAACTTAGTGACTATTTAATTAGACTTTGAGAAGGACGTAGAGTTAAATAATGAAGGAAATACATTGCAAAATAAGACACAGAAACAAATATAGACTGCTGAACATGGTTAAAGAAACAAACACTGTAGTTAAACGGAAATTTCAGCACATTTCTGTAAAGCTTAGGTTATGATATAAAAATATTTTTGAATTTTGATATTCATGAAAAATTCCATGTATTTTTCCTGATTTTGTAGCTGAAGAATATAGAGAGAGATTATAAGTGAGCTCTGATACTTAATTTGACATAAGATCATTATTGCCCTTAATTTTTTTAAAATTATTTCCTCTTATGCTCATTGCAATTAATGGACTCACTGATAGTGAAGCAAACTCATTGTGTATTCAAAAAATAAAATAACTCAATATGAGAGTAATAATCTTAGTTATTACTAATTTTGAGGCACTCAAATCTCATCGTTCAAATTATTACTTTTACCAATTACGGAATTTCTGTTGTCTTAGAAGTAGTTTAGCATAAATTATTTGTATTAGTTGAGTGCTTCAACTCTTAATTATACTTTTGTAGGATAAGATTAAAAAAATGTATGTTGTACTGAAACTACAATTAGTAGAGATATAATGACGATTTTCAATTCGAAAATATGAGCTATTATCCATTTATCTTAAAACGTTTTGAAATTGTGCCTACAATTTTTAAATAAACAAAACACTTTTTATTCTTCTTGAATATCTACGTTATGTTAAAGTTTTTTTAATTAAATGAAATGTAATTTACCAAAAATTTTAAATGGTTAAACAAGAAAAAAGATAATTTTTCATATTATAAGTAAATAATTTGAATATTAATATAAGAATTGCTTATTTTGAAGTAATAAATTATGTATATATAAATATATCAAATTTTGAGTCTTCTACTAAATTAGTTAATGTACAATTAATTTTTCAAAAATAATTTAAGTAAAATCTTTCATGCATATGTTAAAGTTGATTACCCAATTAAGATTTTAAAAAGTAATTTAAATTACAAAATTTATAAAAACAGACTAATTTTTAAGGTTTTAAAACAGAATAATTGTCTTCATTTATTGCCTTATTTTTTTAATTTCTATTTGATTTTTTAATACTTTTAACCTCTTAGTATTAAATTTCTTTTAAATAATCTTCGTTAAAATCTGTTTCTAACTTTATCTTTCAGGTTGTTTTTTTTTAATTCTAATTCTGATTCATACGGGGCAAATACAATCGTTTTATTTGAGGATTGGATTATTTTCGTTGCAAGTTTTAGTTTATACAATAAAATGACTACTTTAATGTTGTTGAAATATGAGTCAGTTTTGTTTCTCTTTCTTTTCTAAGAATTAATTTTATACATTTTTTGCATTAGAGCTAGTAATTTTTTATATTTAATTTTCTTTGAGTTTAGATTTAAATTCGAACTTTTTTGATAACTTTCCTTTGTTTAGGCTCTGCCTTTTGTTTTATGGAGCCATTACTAATTGCAAAGGTTTGATCATTTGAACATGTTTAAGCTGAATATCATTATCATAATCTATTGGCATATAAATGAAATAATATTGAAAGGAATGGAAGAAACAGAGGATGAAGACATACGGTAAATGTTTGGGAAATAGCATTTGGAATCAATTGAAGTAGTTGATAGGCTGTGATTGAAATGAGTTAAAAGTAATTACAAGTTAGAGTGTGTAGTCCTTTTTTTTTATTTTGTAAAAATTGCAACCTAACTATGAAAAAATATGTATAGCATATTATATATTATCATAATGAAATTTAACAGAAATGTTGAATAAATCGAAAAGTGAAAAGAAACACTTATTAAAATATCGTATTTGCAATGCACAACACAAACACCTGGGTATTCTGATGAATTAAATTAATGTTTTCAACAGTATAAAAAAAAATTAGAAATATATTGAACTTTCCTTCTTTTAAAGAACTTTATCCAAAGTTAAGCATTTCATTTCAAACCACGGACAAAGATTACCCTCATGAAATCAAGCTGATTCCCATAAAGGAAACTAAACGGAAATCAATTTCCAAAGGTCTGAAGGATTTGGAAAACTGTGCCCAATGAATATTTGCAAGAATAATGCTAAATGAATTCAGTCGCGATATGCGGAATATTCTGATTATAGGATTTAAGTAATCTTCGAAATAGAAAATGTTTAAATAATCTCATGTATGGAATACATTTATAAGATGAATTGTCCATCTCCATTCTATTAATTTAATCATTGATGATATTTTAGATTTCAAGTTGTTATGAATGCTTGGCATTCATGACTTATCCTGAAAGCTTGGCATTCATGATTTAAATATATCCTGAGGTGAAATAAACTCTTAATGGAAAGCAAATATAAATATTTTATTCAATCTCAGAATAGTTAACTATCATGTTTTAAATATTCGTTGCATGCAATTTTCAAACTAAAAAATCATTCTGCGAAATGTTTTTATTGCTTTCGAAACAAGAAATAGTAACAGCATGTCATCAAAACGTTTCGAATCAAAGTTGATTTAAATTAAATTTATCCTATGAAATAATAAAGCTGAGAAGCGTTAAATTCATATATTTTCTAAAAAGAACTTTCGGTTACGAAATAAGGAAGTTAACTGAATGAGATCTTAAGCACTGAACTCATTACTTGACAAATACTCGGACAAATGAGTCACCGTATTTCTTCAATTAGGTCACTTTTATAGATTGCAGCATATGAGAGAAATTAAATAGTGTTAGTTAAATATAGAAAATATTACATAATTGCATAAATATTTGGAACCTTATCCACAAAGCACATCATAAAGTCTTTTTCAGCTCCGACTTGCCGTGTCAATAACGCTTGATGATGAGGTGTGCAAGATTAAAATAAAACTATATTTGCATTCAAATTCTTAAAAGGGGATACGATTAACTGTTCGCATATAAAATATAGAGGTATCCAATATTTACTATTAAAAATTAATTACAGCTAGGCTTCGATTTGCCTTTGAATTGGAACTAGTCATGGCACATCGTTTAGACAATAAAATCAGCAACTATCCTTCTTTGCTACCACTTTTGTAATAGTCTGGTGGTGATGTATGCCCGTACGGCAACTAGTTTATGGTATGATGTCCAACAAGTCTTTATAAATCTATTTATTTGTTTTTCAATATCTTATATTTTAATCCTTCTTTAAATTTTGAAATTCCTTAGTTATTAACGAAGTTTATTATTATTAAATAAATAAATTATCCTTATAAATGCAGTATTTATACTCTTTAAATGCTACACAGGGAAACTATATTTAATGACAGCAATATAATTAGAAAAATTACTGACCGCATAAAGATTCCATCTGTTAATGGAATATTTGCTATTTGAGATCATAATCATAAGACCAGTATCCATATTCATATTTCTGAATGCTATATTTTCTGCTATTTGCAAATCACTATTAATGACTTTTGTTTGTTCTTTTTATTAATACGTTTTTTATACTCAGTACAATTGCATTTTATTTCATTCTTCATTCCTATAGTCTTATAATTAAAAACATATCGGCCCATTTTTTGTTACATTTATGAGTTTTATTAACTACATTATTTTTTATTGAGGAAATGTCTCGTGTTTAACAAAAGTATCACTAAAATTAATCTTATTAAAAGAATCGTTCACAAGACATAAACCCTTTTCCCCCCTCATGCTCTCTCTCTCTCAGCTGCGGAGGAATAAACAAAATTCTATACTTTTATTTTCTTTATTAATATCTTTGATTTTATACATATAAATTTGGTTGTTATTAATAATATATAAGCATTGGTAATCTGTTTCTTATTATTTTCTAAGAATTTCTTAAGAATGGTTATTTTTTTCATTAAACTAAGATAAAGTATTTAATATTTTTAACATCATAGTTACATTCAAAATTATTATTTAGGCGTACTCTTTACCAACTATGCATCTTTTTCTAACCTTTTTATTAATACTATTCATTAAAGTTTCTTTGAAGAATCTTGATTACCTTTCATTTTATAAACCTAAATACTGAGAGACGTTACTAAGAAGAATATATTACTAATATAAGTTTCATACTTGTACAATTTAAAGACAACGTTTCTGAAGAGATTTCAAAAATACATTCTGATATTATATATTAAATTGAATTGCTCTGTGAAAAACTCAAAAATAAACAATGAGATATAAACTTTACAGGATTACTAAGAATTTTAAATGAGTATATATTTTTTGGACAACTATTAATTATTTCTCAATGTACAATAATTTTTATTTTATTGATAGAAATATGCTAATATTTGTAAAAATTGCAACACCAGGAAGGACTCGTCATAATTAAATGGAATTTATTCCGCAAACACCTTGAATAGACACAAATATATGATTAAATTTACGAAGCAAATAATTAATAATACAATATTCCATATTTTACATACAAAAAAATTAGTATTCCATGAAGGTCCTATTCTCTGTAATGATTCTATATCTCGGTTCATCAAATCAAAGAGAGTTTTAACCAATATCTGAGAAAAAGCTTTCCAGATTACTTCTATTTCAATAAAAATTTCATGTGTACCAGTTGTAGCACGAACGTCACTTTCAAAACGATGATAGATTACTGATATGTTCCATAGAGCACATATATTACTCGGCAGGCTAAGTAAGATGTCGCATTCGCTGTGATGAGAGAAAGGTTTGAATATTTCTATCAATACGTAAAGGAGCATGTTACTGCAGCGATAAATCTCTTCAATGGGCATAATGAAGGTCATAAGTTTGAACCCCATAGAATCTTCCATGTATTGTGTACCTGTTTCATGTTGAAATCTAAAACATGTTCTACCTTGAAACAGCACAGTTATATGAATGTTGTATATAAACATATATCATATTAATTTAATTGTATATTCTAACTAATCCCCTAATTCAAAAGTAAAGACTTCATTCTTATTTCTTGATCCCCATCCAAATTATACTTTTATTTATTAGCTCACAAAATTTGTTTCTTCCTTTTTTCCCAAGATCGTAATTTTTTCAAAATAATCCCTTCAGACTCCTTGTCTATTATGATAGTTCGCCAGAATCCCTAATCCTGTGCCACGTGTTCCATGACGTTCCTTATGAATTTCTCTATTATATAATGGATACTCTGAAAATTAAAGCACTTTTTATCGTCTCGCCATTTCAACATGAACTGTAGTTAAACCACTCAAAACTTCTTGTTTCTTCAGGCCGGCTGGCCAACCTTGGGCAGCGTTTACCTAAAATGAGCATAATAAAGAAAGTTGAACTGGAATATGACTCGCATTCTTCATTGATTAAATTTTGATTTCAACTACAACATGATTTAATGTCCTTAAGTAAATTCTTCTTTTATTGATTTGATCACGAGCTCATAAAACTGGTTAAATCCACTTTCCCACGATCATAAATCTGCCAAAATAATTTCTACTAGACTCCTTGTCTGTTTTGAAATTCCCCAGTATCCTTAATCCTGTACCACATATTCTTTGATGTTTATTGGGAAAATTCCCTGCTATATAAATTTACACAACAAAAATACTGTATCTTATTCTCTCCTCTCTTGTTCTCACACCCCTCTGATTATCATCTGAAATATCTATGATGTTTCGCTTTGGACTTGGTGGCCGAAGCCCTACTAATATCTGCAAGAATAGACTTTTTAATTAATGTTGAATAAACGTCTTAATATTTTTCATATATATATATATATATATATATAAAGCACTCGCTTCGGGTGTTGCAAACAGAGGCAAGTTCTATCGAGATGGCATAGATATGTATGTTGGCATCATGGCATGTTGCATAGTTTCGTGAAGGAGCTTAATTATGCACTTTTGGTAGGTTTTGATACTAGAGGCATGCAATATATTGAGTTGACATGGTTATATACTGGTGCACAAAAATTATGTACGAAGACGAAAAATTAGTATATCAGTGATCGAAGTGGTAAAGGGGATTGACTGAAAGACCAATCAGGAAATTAACTAGGGTGAGGTACTTTGCACATGCTCAGATATGCAGCTAGACGTCATGCGGGTGTGTCTGACTGGGATAAACCACGCCGGTTATGTGTTCTCAGTACTTCTGGGAAAGCGATTGTACGGCGTACATCAGTTTAAACGACGTCAATTTGCTGCCCCAGTTTGCTATATACATATTTGAAGACAAGCTTATTTGATTAAACTTTTCAGTCTACAATTACATACGTTCAAAGTACATGTATTTCAGCGCACAGCAACCTCTTTTGCTTTTAGACCTTTAATGTATCCTCAGACAACGAGAGAGAAATCAAGTGAGAGTTTTTTTTAAAAGCTTTTCAAAATTATTATTACTCTTTATTAGCCATCCAAGGGTCTATGTTCTGTTTTTCAATTTATTTTTCAATGGGCTATATCTTTTTCAATTACATTTAGCTTAAGTATATTCCATTTAATAATTTATCGTTTGCTTGAATTTTAATTACATGTAGCTGATATAATATTCAATTTAATAATTTATTATTCCCTGTAATTTTAATTACATTTAGCTTAAATATGTTCTATTTAATAATTTATAATTTCCTTTAATTTTAATATTGGAAAGGTTTATTACTGTCTATTTCTCGATATTTCATCATTTAATTTAATTCCTATATTTAAATGAGTAGTTAAATAATAAATATTAAAAAAAGCGCACCTTAGATGACTACATCTGTTCTTCGTAAAACTTTGCATCGAAATTTTTTATTTATTTATTTTTGACTTTAGACTGCCTATATTCTCTCTTTTAGAGAATTCTAATTAAAATTTCTGATTTGTCAATTTCAGTGAATTATATTGCTAGAGATACTCATATTTTCAGCTCTAAAGAGCCTGATTTGTACTACTTGAGTTTATACTTTCTGTTTCAATTCTAAGATGCCACTTGACCTTCTCTTTGCTCTATCACTAATTTACTTTTTTATTTTATTTTAGTTCATAATGAAGGGGTAAAAGCAGTTTATTCGCACCACTTGGCATGATTTTAACAATCACCAAATGAGCGGTTTTTTTCGGATAACCGTGCATACGTCGAGGATCCCACGTGAGGATCCGTGTCTGTAATGTCCCACATTAGGCGAAATATCGCCGAAAACTCTTTCATTGCAAAGTGATTGCCAGTAGATTGATTCGTTTCATTTTGAATTTTCCTGCTTTGCGAAAATTTACCCAGTTTTCTTCCAGCAATCAATTCTTAAATTTAGAGCTAAATTTGTATATATTACACTTCACATAGGTTAGAAATTTTCTTTGTGGAATCTAATCCTATTTTCTTTCTTTTATAAGCTAGCTGTTGATTTCGGAAGCTTTTGAGTTATATGGGTACTAGACAAAAACGACCAAGCTTAAAAGGTGGTGAAGTTATTACCAAGTCTAGATGTTTACGCGAAAATAATATTTGACCCTTGTAGACTTTTATTTTTATTACATGTTTATTGCCAAAAGGTAATAGATACCGCTCGGCAATAAATGCGCCAACTTTTAAACTTGGCGGTTTTAATTTGGTATTCACCTTATTCAAAAGTACCGGATTTTGCTTTATGTGCTTGTGTCAACTATTTAAACTAAAAAGGAACCTTTGAAGGATTATAAAAAGTGTATTGTTTTCCAATAAAATGGAAACTTTTCTAATACAGTATTTTTAAATACATGCTAGATTCTATGAAATAATTCATGTTTGGGGTAGAAGCTATTCTGATAACATCAAAATTATTGAAAGGGAATTTGTTCATTAGTAATACTCGAAGAAATTGTGCCTAAATATATTTATGTCAGTGAAGATCTCATGAGTATTTAAAATCCAACTTTGATTTAATAAATGTATTTGGACTAATAGAACTGCAGCTAAGAATACTTTTATTAAAATATAAGAAATAATTCGATATAAAAACCAACGTTTTTAAAAACAACGTTTTTAAAAACAACGTTTTTAAAAACA
>BMAW01098778.1:54340-151317 GCA_019974015.1 Nephila pilipes | reverse complement strand
TAAAAACAACGTTTTTAAAAACAACGTTTTTAAAAACAACGTTTTTATATGGTGGCAAAGTTTATTAGAGAAAATTATTGAAATATTAGTTAAAACTGTTAGTTATTTTTAACTTTAAAATTTACTAAAAAAGAGACATTTGTGAGAATATTAAAAAATTCATAATACTCATAAAATCAAAACATGCATTTGAAAGTTTGTAAGTCATTCTATTAAAAAAAAAAATGGGAACCAGAATTCAGAAAAAATTATTGTGATAAGACATGGTGCCAAATATTGGAAACTTTCTTTCTTGCGAATGATTACTGTCTAAAAGTCAGCAACCCTTACTATCTCGGAGATAGTAAGGGGGAGATAGTATCTCCCCTTTGTGAGTACAATAGTTTTACGAGGCCTCATGTGGTGTGGGGAGTGCCCGGTGTTCCCAGAGGGGGAAAGAAATTTTTTCCTTAATCCTAAAAGCGCCGAGAGGAAAGAATATTTTGAGTTATTAAAATTATTGAAATATTAGTTAAAACTTCTCGCAAACGTCTAAATATTGCATTGTTAGGCGAGTACGAACGATTCCCAAAATTTCAAAGCTCTAGCTTGATGGGAAGTTGGTTAAATTAACGATCGAAAATTTGATGACACACACACTCACACACACACACCAAGAGAAATTCAGAAAAACGTTGTAAAAATCCATATATTTATTACCAAACTAGTTTTCAAAAATATTTTTTATCAAGAAAAACATGAACATTCTTTTCTGTTGGTATATGTAACATATTTTTGTTAAAATATTAATATACATTAAAAATATTTTACGCTTGGTTAATCGATTGTTAACTTTTAAAATTAAATTTGTGAGAAGAAATTAGGTATAACGTTCAGTATTATTAAATTTTAATTTCTTCTGAGCTTTTTGTAATATTTAATAATTAGTTATAGCTTTATTAAAAATTTAATTGTTATTTTATAAATTGAATATTTGAAATTATGAAATCTTAAAAAATCTGATGTGTGAACTGCAAACATCGTCCTCATTAGATTTAAATTTATTTCACTTTCTTATTTCACTTATTAAATCATTCTTTCCTTGGGGGTTAATTTGCTATTCACTTAAATAAGACTTTTAAGTTGTTTCTCATTAAAAAACAGTTATCCTTCCGTTTGGATTGTTCCATTTGTCAATTAAATCCGTTCGAAGAATGAGCCCACTAGTAAGTAATCAAAATGCGCGTTGTCTCAAAAATGCCTTTTATTTTAATCTTCTTTAAGTATATCATACCAAGTCTAAGAGAGTTTTGTATAAATATTTCCACCATCCTCGCACGCTTTTTATAGCAACGATAAAAATTATGTTTCATTTCCTTACAAAGTATTAAAACTAAAGTTTCCAAGTTATTCAATATCTTCATTTTATAACTTATTTGAATTATTATAAATGCTAAATTCTAATACATCGTATTTAAATTATGCATAAGCTTCTATTTCGTAGCAATATCACAGAGAAAATGTTAGAAGTTTCTTCCAAAATACTATATCACTTAAAATAAAATCATATTTGAAAATCGTGCAGAAAAGAAAGAAAAAAAATCTCAACTTAATAACAGTTCAAAAAGATTTATTTATATTAAACACTAATCGCAACAATATCACTACTCAGCGATGAGAAGTAGTCCTCTGAGTAGCATTATCTTTTATCGAAGAAGGGAAAAAAACTTCCATTTGCTCATCCCAATTTTCGAGGAACTCGTTGGAGAGCATAAACTAATCCCTTATGATTCATAAAAGAAATGATGTATATAATGATAAGATGAACTCCATATGGCATACTTTAATAAAACGTTAAGACATTACTGTGGGACGTAGGTGAAGGACGTCTTGTCTTTGAGGGGTAGAAGTACTGTTACGTATTGCCCACGAATTTTTTTTTTTTTTTTTTTTTTTTGAAGTAGTTACCCAATCAAGCAGGATTGAATGATGCTTATAACGGTTTTTTTTTTCTCTTTTTTTCCTCTCAAAATAATGACATTTGTACGGTTCTCACAACGAAACGATTTGCTTTTATGAATATTGTTTGAGATTTCTAACAATTGGTTGATGGTACCGTTTATTTGTATGTTAACCGATATATCTGTATTTTCTTAACCGATCATGAATTACCAGATACAGATTAGACGAACAGTGTAATGATTTTTTAAGAGCACAAATTAAAAATTATACGGCAGTTATTACCTTCCTTTTGCTCGTTAGCTTATTTACTCATGTATTACAAAACACTACTATTCATTTGTTTTTATAGATTTAAAACTTGTATTCATATATGTTATTAATTACAATAAAACATTATTAATTTGTTCTAAATTTAAGAATACATATTATAAATTATTTCTCAAAAAGAGATATTATATTACTTTCAAATTCATTACTTCTGTTAAAAATAATTAAATATAGATCAATTAACTAGTTTTATTGAAATAAAACATGTTTTGTTTAATATTTTTTTATATAAACACTAAATATCATGCATTGTTTGGTGATAAATATTTTATTTATTTAATCTGCGCAAACAGTAAAAATAAGGGATTACCGAGAAACATATCTGTTAGAGCAAACCGAAATTTCACCAAAAATAATTAAGTACAAAACTAAATTAATAACAGTTAAGTTCTCTAAAAAGTAAAATTATTCTAAATGAATAATACTTTGCATAAAGTAAGCGTATACAAGTGAGTCACTGTCTCAATAGAAAAAGAAAATGTGGCACACATCAAGGGAAAAAAACTTTTCACGAGTTCTAGATGTAAATTTCATTTACGCAAGCAAAAATATTCTAAAGTACAAAACTGTTGACAGTGACACCGAAAAAAAGAATACAAACAAACAATTCTGTCATAAATCTCAATTATTAAATTAAATATCAACAAGAGAGCGAACGATAAATTATTAAAGTAGACATTAATTTTCTGTTCGGATTTCAAAATAAAAGATGTAAAAACGTTAAACTAATTATAATGTAAATAAAGGCTAATGATGTGACTGATAAATAACGAGACTGACTCTGCAAAATATTTTATTTTGATTCCGACTATATTTATTTTTTATCACCTTCAATAAACTCCCCTCTTCTATCCTTACAACTCCCCATGCGAATCAGTCATCTCCTACAAGACGTGTTCCGCTTTCTCTTTCACAGTTTTACAAATCTTGTTCCTTTTAAAGTAAATTTCAAGTTAGAAAACAAACAGAAGTCACATGGTTCACGATCCGGAGAAAAAGGAGGATGGTATAAGACTGGGATACTGTACTTGGCTAGAAATTTCTTGACAGACAATACGGAATGAGCCCGCGCAATTTCTTGGTAGAGAACCCATGACTTGTCCATCCACAACTGGGATCATTTTATCCCTATTCTTTCAAGGAGTTCTACAAGCAGGTGAAGTTAGTAATGTTGATTAATCGTTTGATCTGTAGGGATCCTGAGAAGGTACACAATCCCATGAATATCGAATAAAAAACAATCAACATTGTTTTGAATTTTGATTTGCTCATTCGAGCTATTTTGGACGTCGGTGAAGATGCGCTCTTTCAGTGCAAGAATTGGTGCTTCGTTTCAGGATCATAAGAAAAAGAACATGATTTGTCACACGTTACTATCCTTTCCAATAAATCTGGTTCATTTTCAATGACATTCTTGCGTCAATACGAATATTTTTGCGGGTTTCTTGTTGTTCAAACTTGAGAATTTTAGGACCATTTTGGCACACACTTTTTGCAAGTTAAAACATTCTCTAAAATTTTTGCTAATCTGTAAAAGTCACTCATACTGTTACGTAAGATTTTCTGTGCGGATTCTTCGTAAATTATTATAGCCCCAACAATCACATGAATACTTAACCGACAGTCACGATCGAACCAGATTAGCAATTTTTTCGATATTTTCATCAGTGTTTTAAGCGGATTTACTAACCGTGCGTGCATCCTCTTGAACATTTTCTCAGCTAACATGAAAACGCTTAAACCACTCGAAAACAATTGCACGTGATTAAAATCCATTGCCATACATTGCTTTCAATAAATTATACGTTTCAGTAGCGGTTTCCCCCTACTTATCTGAGTACTTATAATATCGATTCCTAGCTACATATTCTTATGCATGTTCGCAACACTATTTTGTGCTCCATTAAGTAGTATTTAAATATTTTCAATATTTAAATATTATCATGCACTGATTTCTTGAAAATTACAAGCAATAAATTAATAATTTTAGCAGTCTGTAGCATTTATTCAACATTGTATCTTTATGAAAAATTTATGTAACAAAACTATACTTTTCTTTCGCTCCATTTACATGCATGCAATCGAAAACATTAAATTTTCTTCTCCTATTAGACACATTTCATTTGGGTTGATTTAATTTCTCGAATAGCTTTAAATGTTTTCATTTTAATGCAGTGTGAAGAGAATAAATTAGAACATCATAGCCTTTTGACTTGAATGACTGTTGAAGTAATTATATATTATGCTAAGGATAATCTTCAGTCCTACAAATCTTTATTTGTATAGTTGTAGCTTTTATATTAATTTTATTAGAAGTTGACTCTAGCTGATCTATCAGCTTTCTTAATTCATTTTAATTTATATATTATGCTAATGATGAATTTTTAAATGTTAACACTAAACAAATAACATTAAAGTAATCAATATCCAACAAAAGTATGTAGTATACACTTACAGTTTTAAAAATGTATTTATTTTATAATTAATTTTATACTACATTTAGAAGTATATACCCTTAAATTTTGTTACGATTTGTCTGTCAGATAATTTAGAAAACTTATATTGATATATATTATTGAAATTTTATTATTAAAAGTAAGATATAAATGTTGGTGATTTGGCAGCAAAACACTTATTGCGCATGAATTGACAATAGTTTAATTTTTTTAAACAATATTTTCAGCTTTCAAGAAAGAAAAAAGTAATATATTATTCTCTTTGAAACTAATTGGATGATGTTTCATTAAATGTTTAATTGAAATTTCGGCCTACAGTTTAGATGTAAAAAAAATATTTAAGACATTAAATGCATTTTATTTAAATAGCAAAATAAAAGTTATATTTAATAATGTAGAAAAATTGAAAATATGTTTCTATTTGGTAGATGTGACTTTGGAAAATGTGTAAAATAGAAGTATGCAATTTTGTTTGCTTTAATTTTTTGCCTATATTTTAATTTGTGTGTTTAAAATACATGTACATCAATTCTTTCGACCATTATAAATTTAGTACATATAATCAATATAATTTTCATTTAAAATAAAGAAATACTATCTGCATCATAACAGAGTGTTTGTTATAAACAACTGTAGTATTCTATTAACGAGAGTATAATTTTAAAGTATTGAAAAAAATTGTTATTAAAAATCTTCTCTTTCTGTTCAGCAGTTACATTTTAGAAATATATTTGCACCGTTTTCACAAAGGGGTTTACATTCAAAATTATTATAAGATATACTTACAATTAATACATCATGATTATGTATGAAAAATGTGTATACACTTTGAAATACTTTAATGTTCAAGACACCTTTTAAAAAAAAACATCATATTATAAATAATTTTATAATCTCAAGGAAACGTAATAAAATATGCTTTAGGAAAACATTTTGCATTTAGAAATATTTTATAGCTTTAATTTTTCGTTGTCAAGGATAATGAGTTTCGCATATCAAATTAATATAAACATTTTAAATATAGTAAGTATTTGGTAACATAAACCATTATCCAGTTTATAAAAAGTAAACATTTTATATGTAGACTTTTAAAACGTTTTTATTTAATTAATGTGCCTTTATTTATATAAGCTGTTCAAATATACTCGTAACTTATGAATATCAAATATTTTATATATTTTTATTATTATTTAGATAATTAAAACTTCTAAGAAGATTAAACATTGATAAGATAATTTAAAGCAATTACTACTTTTATATAAAATTATATGTATTATTCCTGATGTAATGTGAACAGGAATTTATATTAAAGCTACCATCGCTCTCTCTCTAATAACTTGATAGTACAGATGGTTCTTCAATTATATTTAAACTGAACTTGAAAGCAAAAAAAAAAAAATCAAATCTGATTAATTCATTTAGTAACATTTGATTAAATATATTAGAAATTGTTATAGAAGTTTTCAAATTATTATATCCGTTCAGGTTGCTGTCTAGTATTAAAGTGATTAAACATGAAGGTATTAACTAAAAGACTAAAAAATGATTCCCTTAGTTATTACTTTTAATTTTAATTTATGCATATCTTTGTGATTCTTATCTTTCCCTGGAAAATGTTCCTTTTGATTAATAAAGCAGCAAACGCATAAAGTGTAGAAGAAAAAAAATAATAAAGTACTTAAATCATTCACTACTTTTAAACCTAGTTACAAGGATTTTTAGCAGTTATAATAAAAATAGCAATTGGATCTTTTTTTTATTGATTTTTGAATAATCACGTTATTAAATGTTAATTTATAAAAGAATTTTTTTTCTTTTTCAGTACATTAATATTTAAAAATGTTATGATCGTTTATATGTGGTTATGATTCACTATCATACATTTAAAACTAAATAAATACTTTTTTTCCTCAGAAGACTTAAAGAAACTGACATTTTTAGAAATTCAAATACGATTTTATCCTCAAAAGTGATATAATTCGTCCAATATTCACTGAAATGTATGTTCGGAGTTAAATTAATTATTTATCTTTATTCAGTTTTTTATTTCGATATCCATCATCATAGATGCTTTTTTATTTTAATTAAATCCTGTTACAGTTTGAAGTAACAAAGTATGAAAATGCTATTATTCACAGATGAATAATTTTCTCCTTCTTAGTATTAAATTTATCTACAAAAAAAAAACATATTTACTACTTTTGCTGAAACAATTTATGTGTAGCAACTTTCACAACATATTTTACTAATGACATGTAACAAGCAAATTATTATTCTGATTAATTTTGAAGGAATGAAAAGTTCTTTTTTTGTAGTAATTTCTTCCTTCTAAAGATATTTGACTTTTTCAGAAATTTTTTGAGCAATAAATTTGTTTCCTATCTTTAATAATTTCACCTCAAGCAAAACTGGACATGAACAAATCCTTTACCTCTTTAATTTTATTTCAAGATCATTTGCCACTAGAAAATAGGATATTTTATTACATCATAAATTTGAAGATGCGAAAAGGATGAAATCATTCTATTTTCATTAATGGTTAAGGTGTTTCCTTGACTATATATCACTGTATATATATTTAACACACAAAAAATCACAGGGATTCTTATAATTAATGTTTTGTTATATACTTTATCAATTTTAAGTATAATTACTGATGCTCTTAAATTGTTGTTAACAATTACTAAAATTTAAGAAATAAAGGTCAGTAAATTACGAGTGTATAGCATTATCTTTTTATTTAAGTTATTAAAGAAACTTTGAGAAACACTTATCCTAAGATAATTTATTTTTATATGACGTTCAAACACAATAAATGCTTGTAAAGTTTTGATAAAAATAAAGTTTGGCAAACCTATTCTTATCTAAAATAACTATAAATCAGGAGCTTTTAAATAGAAATTTTACTATCCATTTGCTTAGAAATAATATTTATAACAATACCATCTATTTACTATACACACACACATATATATATATATATATATATATATATATGTGTGTGTGTGTGTGTGTATACTCTTTATGAAATGCGTTTCTAGATATAGGTTTAATTTATTGCAATTGATATCAGTGTAATCAACCCTAATGAATGGAGAGATATTAATATTTCTGTACAAATATTTTCCAGAGATCGAGACACCTTCACAATTTCGCTTAAAAATTTCATTCTTTCAGATGGACTTTATTGTATCATTAGATAAAATTTTATATAAAACCATTAAATAAATTTGTGCCTTTAATTCATTTAAATAAATATATAAAAGCAATGAGTATGGAAAAACTGTGACTCGAATGAATTTTGCTTAATCTCCAATTCAAAAGTTTAATAATTTCTTTACCATTGTGTTTGATTGAAACAAGTAATGAATAGTGTTCTCTATATTAAATATAAAATAAATAAATTTTGTATTGTTAGATGACCACTTAAAAGAAATTATAAGAAAATGTGTCTCAGAAAAAGTTATTTCTGTGGAAACTTTTACTGTTATTATTGATATAAAAACATATATTTCTCTCTTAATTTCACCTATTTTGAAAAGAACCAAGACATTGCAAATAATCATTCAAAATTTTATTTTAAATTCATTTAACTTGGATGAAACTTGCAATATCAGTCAGATTTTAACATAATGCTAAATAATTTTTGTGCTTTCTTTATTGTTGAGAGTAACCTCAAAATAAAATTTCGATAGTTTTGAAAAGTTCGCGAAAATTTTTTTAAAGAAAATACTGATTCGAATAAATATAAGCTTTTGCTTCATAATTCTATAAAATGGATAAATTTTTGAAATATTTTAGTGTTTCTTTCGTGATACAAAATTATTTACTGAGTTGCCTTTTTTCTCTTAAGTAACCTTATAATGTAATTTTGATAGTTTCGAGAAGTTTGTTGAAATTTTCATTACAAAAATTATTGATTTGCATACATATGAGCTTCCGTTTCTTAAATAATAGCATTTAAACCTATATGACTTTCATAATACTTTTAATAATTATTTGTAAAATTGTTGCATAGTTTCAAAGCGTATGAATTTTCATTAATCAAAAATTAATTGATATTTAACCGTAAAAAACTTTTTATGGGCTCAATAAAATGTGTCTTATTTAGAATATAAATATTCTGTAAACGAAGATTGACACCATTGTGTAAAACTTGTGGTAACTTTAATCGTCTCATCTCAACCGTGCTTTGGTAAATAAACAATTGTGAAACTCAATTTTCAAAATGAAATCAGTGTATTATAGCATTTAATGTCCTCAAATATAGTTCTCCTGGATTTTTAGGTCCATTTATACAAATAATTATTTTACATTTTTAATGCACCCTCTGTGCATTTTCAAATTTATATTACTATATAAAAAACCAAATAACAATACTTGAAACCTTAGAGAGGTATATTAATTTTCTAACTTCTCTTTGGTAATCACGAGACGGTGGCCTAAGCATACCCATCGATATATTTAAAAGTAACAAAAAAAATAAATAAATAAATAAAAAAAACAACACGTAACTGCCATTTTTTCTAGTTCCAGATATAAAAAGAAAATTATATAACATAAATTTTACATTACTATCATTTTTATAGTTCTGGATATGAAAGGAGAATTATATAACAACTTTTAAGTGTACATTTATTATTCGAAGATGTAGGTTAAAAAGTAATTTGTCAATAGATTACACTTTTCTTCTTTTTTTTTTTTATTTATTCTGTCATGGTGACAACAAATCATTTTCACAAAATATATATTATAGAGATATATATGTATTTTTTTTTACAATTTCATTCAAAATACAATAAAAACCAATATATATGTCCCCTGTATTCAAACATTATGTCATCAAGAAAAAATCTGGATAAGGCAATATTAAAGAAACTGGTTTTGTTATAATATTTTTTGATAAGCAAGTAAAGATTTTGGCGACTGGATTTGTCGAAAAAGCATGTCAGTTATTTTCACCATTTCGATATTTGCGTTATCGCGTTACAGTTCTACAAATGTTCATGTACTCGATGACCATTAGTAGATATATTACTATATTTTCTAGAATAATGGCTCATGCGTATCTCTGAATTGTAATTTTTCAAAAGAACAGTTTCTCACTTTTATCTATCTGTTTTACGAATAAAACTGCTATATATTCTCTGAAATTCTATTTGAAGAACTTATAGGGCTCGTATGTGATATATTTCATTTAAAAATATTTTTGTAAAAATGTAAAATAAATAATTTACTTTTTTAAACGAAAATTATTTTGTATGACTTCCATTTGGTACAAATAAGACATTTTGTTGCTATATTACGGATCGGAATACTTGAAGTTTGAAATTACTTATAACATTTAGCTCAAAATGTTATTTCCAACTTCAGTTTCATTTGTTATTTGTGAAACACAAATATTAATTTCCCTCCGCTATTTCTTTAAATACATCCTCTATCGAGCAATTAATTTTTTGTTCATCATATTTTCAAGAATATTATTTTTTGTTTATTACTGAGCAGGAAACGTATAAAGAAAGCATTCTTCATTGGAATGATTAAAAATACGCAAATGTTTAGAAATTTCAAGCAATATTTTTGCACTTTAATGGCTAGTGAACAGAAAATGGTTACGATTAATTATTTTATCCATAAATTATTCCTGGTAGTTAAAGGAAAATGTTTAATTAACTGGAGTTTGCTTGACATAGCATGCCGCCCTGTCTATTACGACTAATATTTTATGTGTTTATTTCGTGTTTTAATGGAATAATTTATAAACTTAATACCCTTGACATTAAAATTATTCCTTTTGTTAAAGCATGACTCTGGAATAAATCAAACTGCAATTTGTACAGTTAAAATAGTTGTAAAAGTAAAAAATATACGCTATGTAAATTTATTTCGTCTGATGTGTATTTAAATACCAAGGTAGATACTGATTGCTCAACTTTATGAGATTCAGCTGCTGCATAGTAAATCTAAATTATATTTTGTTTCATACATTCAAAACTATACAAAAATACAAAAGGCTTGAGAGTTTTCATACTTTGAATAACAGCATGTATTTTTTCTCTTATTATGTGTCTCTAATCGTTTTCTAAATGGTGTTTTATATTAACATGTTTTATAATAAATTTACAATTTATTTGGATAAATATGGACTTGCCAATCTAATGCGTTTACAATTCTTTTTTCATCAAAATATTTATGTTCTTCAAATTTAGTTATAACATGTATTCTATTCAGAATAGAAGAAAGTATGTAATGAAAATTGTATAATTTGAAGTGCTTTTATTTTAACAACTATACGATTATATAATGTTGACATTTCATACGTTATATAAGCTTCTTTTAGTACTTCTCGATGAATATCATAAGTCATTTGTTCCGAGTTCCACTTTAATTCACTTATGTGGTTTATGGTGATAATAAACAATATAACTAATGTTTCTTCTTTTGATATTGAAAATCAAACACATATAACCGTCTTTATTTGTATATTGCCTGCATCAAGCAGTGGCATCTCTGGTGCTCAAGCACAACCAGGAGCAATGCCTGAATGAAGACCAAGAACTCTTAGTGTGAACACATCTTTTAACTCCACCCCTCTATTTTCTTGTGCATATTTTGGAATTATGTGTGTAATTGTTTCCATGTGTAACTTATCTCAAATAAAATACTATTATATCACCGAATACTTTTTATTCAACTAACGCAAAACCTAGCCATAACTTGCATTAAATGCAAGCCTTACGGCCTCCTACAATGACCTTCAACACAGTGAAGTCAACGGCTCCTACATTGGAGCCGTTGGTAATATACTGGCAATTTCACAAAATAAAAAATAATGCATTGGCCTTGACCAAATTCTTTTTTACAACTTCTTCCAATGACCAGATCCAGAAATCGAAAAGTCATCTGAATTTGTAAATTCCTCATTGAAGAAATACAGTATGAATTTTGTATTGTTTATATTATTTATGGAACTGAAAAAGTTATATTGCAAAACTGTCACAGTTCGTGTGATTACATAAGGAAACTTTCTTGATTAAGTCTTATGGTTGAAGTGTTTTTTAAAGTATGCAACATAATTTCTGTCATGAAAATAATCTATACTGATTATTATTTTTATTTCTATTTTATTATGACAACTGTGTGATTTTATATATCTTTTAATTCGTATTTTATATTACATGTTGTGTGATTTTCGAAGTTATTATAGCGAACAATTATAACAACTATTTGATTATATGTGTATTTGTGTTCATTTTGGTTTTTTTTTCGTGCTGACTACAATTTGTTCCATATGAACTATAATTTTGTTTGTTGTATATGAAAGATAAGGAAATTGCATTTTATTTTGCAAAATATCAGTTAAGCTTTTAAACTTTGTGATTTGTACTAAAGAACTAAAACATATCAATTCTGTTTAAGAAATTAATCGCTTTCATTATAAATATTAATTCAAAATGCCAATGGCAGCGTGTTTCAACTCCTTCCCCTCGTTTGGAATGCAATTATGGTCTCAGGACAGGAAGCCCTAATTCACTGGTCTAATTTTAAACACTGGTCACCGATCTAATTTTAAAGAACGAAAACAACAGCTCTTTTTAAATAAAATCTCTTTTCTTTCTTCATACGATAAAAATCTTTTATAACCACATTCATTCGAATCAGAATATTTAGAACAAAATATGCAAGTCGAAGACTTTTTTTTTTTACTTTTTTATTTCCCATCAACAGTTGTGTTCTTTTCGGCTCTCCAGTTGTAATTCTCATTCTTATAACCGACATTCTGTCTCTGGCGATTTCCGGGAAAATAACTTCGCAGCCGGATAAATGAGTTAACATTTCGGACGTGCGTTAATATTAGTCATTTCCCAAGCGTTTAACTGATTACATATAAAATATAATAAAGCTCTATACTGTATAATCGCCTGAATGAAATAACTTATTTAATCTAAATACCAAATCATATGGAAGTAATTTCAATAATAGCGGACACATTTAACTGCTAAATATTTCGATCAAAATTCCAAGTGATTCTAAACTTCTTATTTGGGTTTGACAATTATTAAACAACTTTCGAAAACTTTTTGAGTCATTATAATTCTTAAGTCATGGTAAATACATTAGATCATTCATATGAGTGTTAAAAAGAATATGTTTACATGTAAAACACTCTTTGAATAAATTAACAGCTATCAAATAATTTTCTGTACAAATACCTAATCCTTCAATCGTATAGAAAGCTGTTCCACTTAAGCGACCCTTTAGGTAATTAAATTTATCTACGCCATCTAAAAGTTCGTTATTGTGTATAGCTGTTTGGAATGAGTTACAGAAAGTGAGCCATTGGCCGATATTCACCTTAACATTTCGGAATGGATATTTTCGGTAGTTTAACACTTAAGAGAAAGTTTCACGATGTTTATAAATCTTTTCTTCCCCACAAGCAGATGATTCTGCTGACGAACTATCTTTCCTATGAAACTCTGTCAATCTCTGTAAATATTTTTTAACTTTAAATTTACTTATAATTATTTTTCGTGATATTCCTCAAATTATTCAATTTCTTTTTCGAGCTCGTCAATGCTTAAAAAAAATTTCTAACTCATTACCAATTAATTTAAGAGCTTCGGCTTAAATCTTATCAATAAACTATTCCAGCAATAACGCAATTTAATTTTTATCTGTTACTGATTTATGAAGTTCAGCTTCGATTTTATTAATAAATTTAGTAACGGATGTCCTTAAATATGTTCTTTTTTTCTAACATATGTTTACTTTTTCATCGGCAATCGTTATTCATTATGTATCAGTTCACAAATAAAAATCAATAGTAAACTATTTTACAATTTCATTTTCAAAGTTTCTCACGTAATATGAATTCAAATTTAACCAATCTTGGCAGTGATGCCAAAAAATATGTAATATACTGTACGGTTAATACATTTGAAATATAAAAAAAAACTAGTGAAAACGCCTTTCTCGCTTTCGAATCCAGAAGACTATTTATGTATTATTGATACCAAGAAATAATATCCTAAGGCTATAGGATCTTGAAATAAAGTACATTACCAAGAGAAGGCTGTGGGTTAGCTTCGTATTAGTCTTCATGATATTCTAAACATTTGATTATATGACTGCTACGGAAAAGAGATAATGTTTGGTAAATGGTAGATTGTGAAATGAAGCTATTTTACATCTTTTATATATGATACATAAATTCGCGTACAGTATTTTTATCACCCACAAAGATAAAAAACCGATAAGTTCAAAAGTTCTGTTCGGTTCCGTTCAGATGTCTTCTCTTCACTTCAACCGTCTCGCTTTTCCAAATCGGTGTTGTGGTTTGTAGCAGAACAGAACAAACATAATAAATTCTATTACACTAAAGGATACCTTTTATGGAATCAACACGACTCTTCTCCAAAACTGGCATGAAATGGAATCCCAACGATTGACACCCAACGGTTCCCACGCATATATGTTATCTGTATCGAATAAACGAAAAAAAATATTATGCCTATCATAATTTGTTGTACATTACCACATTTTTTGGCCAGTTTTACATATTAAAACATTAATCGAATAAAACTACAAATTCTATCAAACAATCATAAGTGTACAACTTTGAAATTTAAAACATTATTAAGCAAGGAATAGAAAGGAGTATTGTACAACGAGTAATCCCTTTTCCCTGATATTTTCTCTTATTAAAATTGTTATCATGAATGTGAACGTATACGCAACAAAGGAACAAATTTACATCCGGCATAAAAGGCTCAAATTAGTAGCGTATACTAGCGTAAATGACTAATGTAAACTGATGTCTACTGGCCTTAAGGTTTACTTCACAATTGCCTTAATCTTGGTTGAGGAGTTTATAAAATTTAATTGCATGTTTTCTGATGTAGAAAGTAAAGTCATTAGCTTTGCTTCAATGTGTTTTATTCCGAGAGAGAGAGAATTTCCGTAACTAACTTCATTTACTTTGAATTCGGAAAATTGGTGTATGTTAGCATCTTTCTAGTAGAGATACACTGAAATTCATTTAATTCGTAATAAAGCGCACGTATTCAAAGCTCACGCGGAATTTCTTTTAGAATGCCTGTATTTTTATTTAATTTGAACATTAGTTTATGAAAAGATGTACAAAAGCTATAAAGGTTTTTCTGTCGAAAATCACTCTTAATCATTCAAACAGTTAAATTATGGTAAAATCCATTTAAATGTATGTTAGTTTGATTTGTAAAAACAGATTCTATGTTTAAATTTTTCAATATAATTAAAGAAGATGAAGCTGTATGTACCGCAGATTACAAATGTTAATGTAAAGAAAAAATATTACTTAAAATAAGTATCTTCACGTAGAGATTCTAATAACCATACTTCCAGAAAAAAAAGTAAATCACTTTTATTGAATTATCAGTTGAACTTTATTTATATCCAGGACCGCTCCTTTTATACAAAGCAATATTCTCAGAAGCTATTTTTTTCCTGAAAACTCAGTGTGTTCTCTCTTCCTTAAGAATTGTTAAACAAACATATTTGACATAAAGGATTTTAGGTCAAACAGGAATTTGAAATTATTATGCATAAATATTTATCTAATAATACTAGGAAATGCAATAGGTGCCCAGATAAAATATTAGGGAATATATATATATATATATATAAATAATGAGCATCATTTAGTATTAAGCTTAAAATATTATATCTTTTTATAAATTAGTTTAGATTTTAATATATGTGTTGTAACCGAAAATAAAATTATTATTAAAAATATTAATACCAAGGAATCTTGAAATTCTTGGCACAAAGTGTCCATTCCATACGCAAGTAGAATTTCGAACATTTGCATCACATATTCTTATAAAATTTTTACGTTTGAATCGCAGTATTCTTCATGAATTGTATCGAGCATTAAGCGTCAATTTAAATTTTCAACGCTTAAATTAGCAATCGGATAGTGCATTTAACCCTTGGATTTTATCATTATTTCACATTTCAAAACGTGAGACAATCTTCAATATAATTGTTGACATTTTGTTATAAATTGTATTTAATTACACTTGAATATGCCTTAAATTTATGCTAAGTACTTTAGAAAGTTAAATAGATGCTTCTTTTTGTTACGGCTATTATCATTCTTAAGTACATTAGAAAATATATCGAAAGAAATATCTAATATGCAACTTTGCTGCCTAAACAAAGTAATTCATTTCACAATTAAAGTGAAATTCATTTAATTTTAAAATGCAAAATTTAAATTATATATATATATATAATACATTAACTTTATGTATGAATTAATGTACATTATATTTTGCCCAATTTTTATCTTTGAAATAATGCAAAACTAATTATAATTTTAAATATACCTCTAAAGGAATCGTTTACCTTTTTTTTAGCCCCGAGCACTCTTTCAAGTGCAAGACGAAAAATAGTTGATGAATATTCTCTTTCACCCCTGATTTCGCATCAATGTAACAAAACCATTATCACATGAATATTTGTAGAACATTCTTCTGCATTGTAATAATAATGTATCCACATATTTCACTTCTTTTATTTATTTATATTATAAAGTTTGCTCATTCTCTAACTCAAAATTATAGATTTCATACTATTTTTGGAACCGATTCAAAATTTTCCTTTTATTTTTTAGATCACGCACTCATAAAATCTGTTTTATCAGTTTTCACATCATCATAAATCTGACAGAAATAATCCCTACAAGACCAACAGACTTCATATGAAACCCTAATTAGCTCTTCATCTTATATTACATGATATGGAGAAATCCTTAAATATCTCTACGTATAAAATCGATTGCACGGAAAAATTGCACTTTCTTCTGCTCTTTACTGTTGCAATCGAAACGGTGGAACTGCGTCACTTGACTTCTTCAAAATGTATATACTTATACCCTCTCTCTCTCTTAGTAGAAATGAATGAATAATCTTAAACGAGAAAAAGAGCTTCCATTTTCTTCAGTAATCATTAATGCATTTTTGCACGTCGATTACCGAGAATTATATATATATATATATATATATATAAAATTCAATTTAGCAATAAGTATCTGCTTTTGGAGGTAAAAACAAAACCTAATGATAATTACTTTGATTTGTTTTACGATATCCTACATGCAACTAACAGTAACACATATTTTCTAAGTTCAAAAATAAAGCAGTGTCTTTAGCCTAAAAATACATTAAATAGCAACATTAATATTATTTTTACGTATCCCAACATGTTTGCATCGGTTGGTAGATATTATTTTCCTTACTTCAAAGATAAGACTAACTTATATTTCGTGAATTAATTTTTTTTAAAAAATTAATATTCCTGAATAATTTTACAAAGTAATTACAGTTTAAATGAATATTTAAACTTAAGCCACATCTTTTTTAACATCGTTTTTAACATATTGCATTCTTTATTTATTAAAATTGCATACAAACAACTGTAAGTGTTCATAAATTACTTGACCTTTTTCTTAATCGCTTATTGCTGTGAGGGAAATATTCTGGTAATTACTGTCATCGGTTCGAACATCATTCGGACGAAAAAAAGTTGTAAATTGCTATTTTTTCTGTGTTGGAAGATCTGTCAACGATAAATATTTATCTTCATTAAAAGTTGGAATGCATCTTCATTAAAAGTTGGAACACTTAACTAAGTAATGTACGACGGAAGAACTTCTCTTCAAAAAGTAAATGATGAAAAAACAACTCGCTTGTTGTAAAAAAAAATATAAGCGCTAAAAATTTTAAGTGTTTTTATTGAAAGTTAAAGGGCGCTAAGATTTAACTCCTTTATTGTTAATTAGATGAAATAATATTTATTAGGAATGGATACGTTTCTGTTTTGGGTTTTTAGATTCATTATTCAAAAATTATCAAACATTGTACTCGGGTTTTTCCTCTTTTAACAATGTGTACAGGTAAAGCTATTTTAGAAATTATAAGTTTCACAAATTAGCGCAATTTACATAGCAATGCTTTTCTGCTTAGTCTTATCAAAATCTCTGCCTTGTGGACATATATAACAAAGCCGTTTCGATAGGCCTCTCTAACTTGCATGATGTAAACTGAATGAACTTAAATCAATGTACATGGGAAGGGGGTAAATGAAATCACTTTAAACTACAGGTGTAGAGGAATTAGGCTTGATGGACCCATACCGTTTCAATGCATTTTCTGAATAATGCAAATTTTCGTGAAAATAGAATAGTGTTTGTAGGAGTTTTAAAAACTTTCAGGGAGTTCAGCAAGAACATAAAAATAATAATTTTGATTAATAGTATGACCTTTAGAAATCCAGTTAAGATGCACAATCCCATAAATATCGGGAAAAAAATCATCATTGCATTGAATTTTGATTTACTCAATCGAGTCTTTTGGTTCTCGGTGAAGATGGGTTCTTCCAGTGCATGGATTGGTGCTACGTTTAAGGATCATAAGTAAAAAATCTCTATTGGTCCAACGTTATTATCCTTTCCAATAAGTTTGGGTCATTTTCAATGGCATTCAAATTGTCAGTATAAATATTTTATCGAGTTTTTTGTTCAAACTTGAAAATTTTAGCACCATTTTGACTCAAGCGTTTTGCAAGTAAAAATACTCTCTACAATTTGTGCGAATCTGTAAAAATCCCTCATAAACACGTACAAACGATAAATATTTATTGCCATACACTTTTTTTCAATAAATTACGAGGTTCAATAGAGGTATTTCCCAGTTTCTTGTGAAATTTCACAATCATTCCTTGCTCTAGTGGCACAAAAAAGAACTCTATGTCGGTCGCTGATGTTGGCCCATGTTTATTTTTTTAAAGTAGCGTCAGTTTCGTTAGTTAAAATCCACCTCATATATTAATTGAAAATTAAATTAAAAATACATCTCAACCTCATTTTTTTTATTCTCATAAAGTACATAAAGTGAAACATCTTATATATGCATCATTTCAGTAAAAAAATTTTTTACTATTCAAATCTAATACATGAATTCAGTCAATAGACACTTTTTTATATCTGAGGAAAAGGTAAATAAGTATATACCGAGATTTTATAATTTTATAATTAAGAATATATAGAATAAACGATTTTTCTCTTTTTTGCTTCTTAAAAATGAGTTGTACATCATTTTAATATTTTTTGTTGAAAATAGAAAGAATCCGGAAACATTAAAACTGGGAGCTAAAATTGTTATTATTGTTATACAAATGTATTGATTTTATAATATTCATCAACTCTTGTGTCATTTAGAGAGATTACACTTCGCAAGAATTTTTATGCACCTATAATTTCAAAATAAGAAAATATATTAATTATGTAGTATTTGCAGTATATTCAGTAATAATATACACACAATACAATCCTTCTAACCTGATATAAAACATTGAAAATCTTATAAAAAATCAAGTCCATCTCAAGATTTGGAAATTTGTCATAAAAATGAAAATGCAAAATCTTTTCGCAAGCAACAAGTTTTATGCAATTATAATTGTATAGTGAAAATTTTCAGCTGCATTTAATATTTTAATTTTCTCCTTTTGTTTTCAAACACTTGCAGAAGACTTGAGCTTATGCTATTAAATAAATTTCAAATTTTGTTCTCGCATTTATATTCAATTTTTTGTACAGTTTGTTGAACCCTTGGGCCACAGTTGCACATCCGTATCAAATGATCCATTTTCACGAATCATATCAGTTATCATCTTCCACAAGTTTTTAACAACATTTGTGCCAGAGCTGCGAGATACTCAAGGTGAAACTACTACAAGCTCCTTCAAAAAGATAATTTTAATTCAATTGACAGAGCAATTACTTTGTAGAAGACAATTCAGCATGAAGAATTCTTCATTAAATTCAAGGTTTTATCCAACAAATTTTTGCCATACACCTCAGCTGTAACAGTACCTGTAAGCCTATGCATTAATGTATTTCTTTTATGTGTCATTTCAGCCCAGACAAGAATACTTCCCCCACGATTTGGGTACTTTTTCTGACCTGAACTCCTTTATTAACCTTTTCCTCCACGTAGAACACTTCCTTAGTAAATAGCTTGTAATCAGTAAACACTTATATAATTCCATTGCTGGATTTTTCTTAACCAATTCTTTACTAGGTTCCTTCTATTCTGTTTATGAGATATTGTCAAGGGTAAATATTTTTCCACCTGCTTTTAGCGAAATCTTAGTGCTTCTATTAGAATCGATGGAATGAAGCGACAAGCTCTTGTTACTTTTCTTGGTGATTTTATGAGCAGTAACCAGAAGATCCGTTTATTTGAGGAGCCTTTCCGGTTAGGTTTCTTTCTTAAAAATATTTTTTCTTCTTTTTTCCTGTCATATTCATGCTCGATAATATTTTTTTAATAGATTTAGATAAAGATACGTCATTTGCTATTTCTAAAAGAATTTTTTTGTCTCTTTTTTTCATTTGCTAATTCAGTAATGTACTTTGGTTTCCTATAGAAAGTGTAATTTTCTATGTTGATGATGAGCTTTAGACCATTGTTGCACCTTTCTTAATATTCCATTTAAGTTAATGTTTTGTATAGATGCGGTCAAAAAAAATTGCATTCAAAATTTGCATGATTCAGCTAAAATGATTAGTGTTTCTGATGATATCAAGATAACATTTTGAGTGTTTTTTAGTTACATTATAAGTATGTTAAATTTATGGGTTCTATTATTTTTTTATGCCTTTAGTATTTATAATTTTTAGTATAATATAAAATCTGGTGTGCAGTGTATATATATTTATTATAAATAAAGTGGTGTTAATAAGAGTTTAATTATAATATTTTTAGTATAACAGTATTAACATTTCATGACACTTGGAAACTAAAGAAGTAATCAATTTTTAAAATGGTTAATATTAAATTTACTCCTTTGGAATGAAATACAACAAGATAGATATATATTTAATCATTTTCCAAATGCAAAAGTTTAAACAATATTTTTTTTCCCTTTATCTTTCTACAAAAGAGTGATAGTTTTCTTAAGTGTACAATGCTTAATTTATTTGTATTCCATATATTTTTTTAAAAAAATTTATATCATAGACTTCGGAATGCTCTGTAAATAAGATAGAGTGAGTCGTACTCATATATGACAAGCTAGAAAGGATGTATTTTATAAGAATTTCGTGTAATTTTGTAAGAACATAATGGAATACAAGATTATAATTCCGAAAAGGAGCACATGTATTATATATATTACCAAATATGATACACACCATCAACATTGCTTGGAGAAAATGTACGCTTCTTTCAGATATATGCTCTTGCATTTATTTTTCATCCTTTACCAAGAACTCCACTAGAACTTATCGGCTTCTGAATCAAATATATTAAACTAAAATGCATATAAGGTTATTTATTGAAATACTGTAGTGAATGTATATGAAAAAAAGAAGTAACATGAAATATCAGGTAATGTAAAAAAAAAAGTATTCCAACTTACTAATGACTTATTTTTTTTAAAAAAAAATTATAATGTATTCCATATATTTTTTAAAAATTTTGTATAATAGGCTCAGAATGCGTTGTAAACATGATAGACTCAGTTGTACTCGTATGGCAAGGGAAAAAGGTTGAATGCATAAGAACATAAGAATTTCGTATAGTGGAATACAAGATTATAATTCGATAAGGAGCAGATGTATTATATATATTATCAAATATGATATATACCATCAACGTTGCTTGGAGAAAATGTACTCCTCTTTCAGATATATGCTCTTGCATTTCTTTTTCATCCTTTACTAAGAACTCCACTAGAACTTATCGGCTTCTGAATCAAATATGTTACACTAAAATGCATATACGGCTATTTCTATGAAACATTATAGCGAGAATGTATATGAAATAAGGAAGTAACATTAAACATCATGTAATGTAAAATAAAGTATTCCAACTTACTAATGATTTCTAGCTTATCTCTTAGATCAAATAAAATATTATTTATATTAATATATAAAATGTTTGGAAATATTTTTAATATCTAATTTGTCCAGTTTTTTTTATTCAAATAAAACTTATGAATTATTTAATTATCCCGAAGTCTGTGAATTATTATTAAGTAATTAAGTCTATTTGCTTATCATTAATATTATAAACTTGAGTATTAAGTGCCTTTATTCAAATTGTTTATCGTAAAAGCGTTTAATGCGTAATACATTCCAAACTATACACACACGTAAATGAATAGAAATTAAATCAGTAACACATCATATACTTCAATAATTTGTTCTTTGACATATAGATATTCATCAAGCAGTTGTTAACGAAGAGTTTTGTTGTAACTGAAAAAAGAGAAATAATATAATCAAATGTCTGAATTTCAGATATTTTTAAAGTATATATACAATTTAATTTTAAAATCAAACAACTTTCTTCTATATAGCTAGTTTTGCTTTCATTTCGATTTCATTACGAAAATGCGTTCTATAAACATTGTTTTGTGTATTATATTCTACAGAATGAAAAAAATTAAGATTGTAAATAAAATCGATTTAAATTTTAAATTAATTAAATTAAAATAAAATAAAATTAAAATAAAATAAAAATAAAAATAAAAAATAACTTAAGAAACTTTGCGAATTTCATACTTTACCCTTTGAATAATTACTCCGTAAATTTAAATTAAATATAATGTTCAGATACAATTTTTGGAACATCTGTGTTATTTTGAAAAATAATTCAAATTCTAGAATAATGTTCTAAATCACTGAAATATATTGTTTGGCCAATAATAATAACCAGCCAATGCAGCCAATGGCATAATATGTAGCCAGCCAGCAACCAGCCAGCAGTATGTGGCAGCAGCCAGCAGCCAATAACAATAATATATTCTTCAATATAACAACCTTGTCTTTCAACAATAACATAAATATGTACTATCCAACTCAACAATATTTCATCAGCTGTCTTCATGTATATTGCTCAGCCAATAATAACCAGCCATGTGTAGCCATGCAGCCAACCAGTATATGTTTGTAACATTATTGACAATGATAACCAGTGCATGGTGCAGTTTAATAATCTAATACATGTTCAGCGTATGTTGTTGTAATGTGTCATCGATGTGTTTACAACCAGCCGTTTTACATCATCTTCAACAACCAGCCAATAACCAGCCAGCCAACATGAGTAGCAACAATAACAACAATAACCAGCAACAATATTCTGTCTGTATGTAATGTCCCAATACAATATAACCAGCAATGGCAATAACCAGCCAATAACAATAACATCAGCAATAGCCAGCCAGCAGCAACTGGCAACAACCAGCAACCAATGTAACCAACAATACAGCCAATATTGTGATTTTTGAAAATATGTTATGTAATGTTAATAGTTTGCGGCAGCATACAGAAGCATAATGTAATACAGCTCTTCAGCAACCATGTTTTCTATATATATATATATATTTCTTTTGTAAAACTTTTAAAGTAAAAAAAACAATCAAATATTTTCTTTATAAAGGCTTGGAAAAATAAAAAAGATGAATTAAATTCTATTGATGTTATGATAATTCAGTGATTTTGCTAGTTTTCATCTAGAAAAAAAGATACCAATTACCAATGTAGAAAGAAATTACAAGAAAACAAAATTTCTCCCTTTAGATGATGACAAAATATGTACTTTGGCAATAAAACGAAAAAAATATACTCTAAATTTGGTGCTGTCAAATGTGATATTATTACAGATGTCCTAGATTATTATACATATTCTCTTCTCCTATAATGCTTTAGATCAATTCTATTAGCTACAGACACATAATGAAATAATTCATCGTATAATATTAAGATTTATGGTTTATTTTGCCCAAAAGGTTCTTTTTCTTATAAGTGTCGTGCATATTTTTAAGCCTCTTTTAATCTTCCAATTGTATTATTTTTAGCAGGTTTAGAATATATTTTCACGCTTAATACGAATTGTATGTATATGGAAATAATAAATGTTGACTAGAAGCCCTTGACTCAAATAATTTATTGAAGTAAACTTACCTCATTATTTGGCTTGCTCATTTCAGCATGGATCATATTTTCGTCGGTGAACATAAACAAATTAATAATATTCAGTAATAAATATCGAATGAGTTTCTCTGAGTTCGATATTAATAATCTATCTGTAATAATTGTGTTTCTTTCATATCGAAAATTATGAAAACGTTCAATTTTGTATACTTGTTTTAATTAAATTATATTGTTTTATTTAATTTGTATTAAAATGCTCTCTTTGCATCCATATATTGGAATAATTTTGGAAACCATTCCTAATACATAATGCATTAAATTTGAATAAATATTAATAAAAATTTCAGATATTATCTTATATTTAATTAATTTAGTTATTAAAGTATTAAGGGAAACGTAGTTGTAATGAAACACTTCATTCATAAACAAAGAAGAAATAGTTTTGGGTTACTATTTTATCAGACATGACCGTTTTTGTTACCATAAATTTACTACCCGGTATGAATTTTGATTACGTTGTAAAGTTATTCATTTAACTTAAGAATAGCTTCTTTGTTTCACTTTCTGCGCTTGTCTCAGTTATATATTTCGATTGAAACATTGCGTGTTTTCTCATATCAGAATATCTCATAATGCATTTTACGTTGTGTATGTGCATCTGTGCAAATTGTGCAAAAATTGCTCTTCATTACAATTGCCCACGAAGTAAAAGCTCTATTCATTTTAAGCTAAAATACTTGTACAACTTTTGTAAAAAGAGTAGTATTCTTTAAAAATTTTAGTATATAATATTTTCAAACCAAAATAAAAAAAGTGTGAAAAAAAGAAATCTTTAAAGATATATTTTCATATATTAAACCCTTAAAGAATAACCAATTCAGTTATTAAATCTTTAATGCATGAAACATTTATTAATTAATTACCTTTAATCCATGTATTAAACATTTAATACATAAAATATAATCTTTCGGGTTACCTTATATTCAGAGGATATTAACCAAGTCTTCGTTTCTCTTTTTCTAATAGCTTCAAATTCAGGTACCAATTTAAAGAATGTCTTTTATTTTACTATTGAAAATTGGGCATAAAATGTTTGAAAATACAGGCTATGCAGTTTTGTTTTATAACAGTTTTAACATTATATTGATTATTATTATTTTATATTAAGCAGAACGTATTTTATCTAGATTAAACTTTTTTTTAATTAAAGGACATTTTTTTTTCTGTCAAAATGAGATTTCTAAATTTTTTAATAATCTTAACAAAAACAACAACATCAGCAAACATAGAGAATGAAATAAATTGAATTAAACTTTAAACTAACAGTAAATGAAGTATTAATTTATTCTTTACACAAGAGATATATATATAAATTTATATATATATATATATATATAATTTTAAAAGATGAAGCAGTATTTTTTTGCATTTGATGTTACAGTAGTTTTAAACAGATTAATATTTTGCCTGATTACATAAACAGATTAGCAGGATAAGAGTAAGATTCCTTTCTTAAAAAAAGAAACTTATACTTCATGTTTGCGTTTTACGTTTGGCTTAAAGTTTAGTATCAGGGCCCCCTTGGCAAGCAATTGCGTAGAAAATTTTAAGGTCGCCAAAGTAGCGCTGCGTAAGCAATGACGTCATGAAGACTTTGAAAATGAAAGCTAACCAAAATTTAGAGTTACCATAACCTAAATCGCCACATTTCAATCGTTATTGCACCCAAAAGTCACCGACTGCCAAGGGGCACCCGATACCTAACTTGAACCTATGTTTGTGTTTATGTCTGTAGATAAGCAATTTTTTGTGAAAATTGTGTTTGCCTTTTCAATAGAAACCCAAACCTTTTGAAGTATAATTAAAAATGAATGTATTAACGCACTATCATTTTTACAGTATTATACTCCCTTATATATAGTCACAACACCCTTATATATAGTTGAATCTTGTTACAATGTAATTATTTTAAAATTTTATAAAAGATTTGTGCAATTTTAATAAATATATACATTCATAAATGTATAAAATAAAATTATCATGGATTTCTGTCCTAAATATTTTATGAAACATAAAGATATTAGTTATTTAATATAAATAAACTGATTTCTCTCGAGACATCATTTATAAAAATAATATCCTTATGTTGCACACGCAACAATTCTTTGTCGGCATATATGTAGATTAGTATAGTTTAATAAGAGGTTCACAATTTTTCAAATTTAAATATATTCTACATTAAATTAATATTTAATTAAACTGTGGGGTATACACATACAAAACCAAAATTCAAATAAATTAAAACAGTTTCTGTATTTTTTTTTCTTTTCAAAGCACTTTTAATTCTATTAACAACACTTTTCAGAGGATGAATGTATTTGTTCTTTCATCCATTTGATAACAGATTTTTTTTTTCCATTTTTAATGTTTTGGAAAACTACCGAAAGTAAAAAAAAAGAAATATCTGATGAATGTAAAATGTTTACAACAGTTAAACTCGCATGAGTTTCTCTAGTTGTAATAGTAGTAATGGTGTATCCTAGTTGTAATTCCTCAATGTAAATTTTCCTTTTGTGAGACATTGCGTCCGTTTGCATGCTTGAAAACAGCAAACTGTTGTTAAGTAACTTTGGGTTTCATAACTGATGCCAACTTTCATTAATATCAAAATAAGTTAGATATTAATACGGATTACTTGCAATAAATATGATCAAAATAATGAGCGAGTGAGCAAGAAATATTAAATACTATTCGATAGACGAGACTCAAATATGCCAAACGCTGCACTTCTAGTCCACTCGCTATTTATGAGTTACGCTTCAGCCTCTCAACCAGATAGATATTTGGGGGAATCAGGACTCCAACAAGTACAATTTTGATTGAAATATCATATGCTCACTGCTTTCACCACTCGATTATCACGCTTTCAATCGTTCAGTCAGTCAATTTCGAATGTTATTATTTAAAGTCATTCATTGAAAACTTCTTTATCAATCTGATTGATTAAAGGTGTGACTGTCTTCTAACAAAATTAATATAATCTACATAACTTTAAATTTCCATCACAATTAGTGCTTGTGTTACTGAATTTGAGAACTAAAAATTATCTTATAACCATATAATCTGATACATGTTATCCCACGATATCGAGCAGTGGTTGTAAATTTTAGACGGTCCTTGTTATTCGCTTTGAATTCTTTGATAAAAGAAGCTCAAATTGTTAAAGTACACATCCTTCTCAGTAATGTCGCTGGTTCATTCGGGAGGAAAGAGTGCTTTATGTCTCTTTCTGGTGATCCTTCACCCCTTCTGGAGAGTCTTATAAATGATATTTCTTAACAAGACTGACAGACATTCTAATAAACACAGATTTTGCACTAGAAACACACGCACTCTATCTGAACAACGTTAAGTTCAAACCAATCACTGAGAAGCGAAATCAACAAGTATTCATTTGAGGCACTATCCCATCCTTCTTCCTCTTCAAAAAGGATTGCGAGTTTCTTTAAAATTTTAAATCTATAGTTACCATTGAATGAATTTAATCTAAAAATAGTTTCACTAAATGTTATATTTGTTATATGAGTAATGTTATCAAATAATTTCTTTTATTCTCACTTTGATCGGCCGATCAAGACCACTTTCTCTGGAATCAGTTTAACGCTTCTTTCTCAATTCCAGATTATGATTTAATACTAAAGCCTTAGCTTTTCATATCACTTGTTCTGATTCAAATTCTTCTCGCAAACTGTCAATTTCTATCACAGTATTTTATCCAAGGTTCAATTAAATTCCCCTCCCCCCCCAAAAAAAATTAACTATGATGCTTCAATCCACATTACAAATATTTATCAGATTGTCATTATCCTCTGTCTCCTTCTATTTCTTTCAGTCCTATTTCTTTTATATTTCCCTGTCTCCAATTCATTTCAGTGCACTTTTTCTTATCGTATAATGTAACTAATCGCATTTCATTTGGATTGAGAAGAAATAATTATTTTATGAATTCCAATTACTAAAAAGTCCCCGAGGTTAGTGATGAGAAATTTTCGAATATCCGAACGTAACGTTTTTATATATTAAGATTTTGAATAAATAGATACATGAATATTCAAAATGTTTGAACGATTATTTTTAATAATAAATGGTAATATTTTCTAATTATTAAAATTTTATAGCGGGAAAAATAAAATATAATAGAATTTTAAGTCACAAAATTTAGATTGTACGAAAACATATATATTGTAAAGATGATGCACTTTATTATATTATGTTCCATAATAAATAAACTGCTACAGTTTGAAAAGGTGCTAACTTACGGATTATATCAATGTTAAAAATACTTATACAGCTATTTATTTATTAGTATTCTGTTCAAAACGTATGGCAAATGAAAACACTTCCATTTCTGTCAAATTAATTTATTTTAGACTGCCCTCTCGCATTGTTAAGGAATAGAAATAAACTCGAGAATATTTTTTCAGATAGAAAAAACATTCAAAAAAAATATCTGTATTACATACTCACCTCACTATAAAAAGAAGCATTTTTTAGTATTCTGTACATTTCTGTCTCAGTCAACCCGCTTTTTCTTGCATAAATGTTGTTTCATATCTCGTTACCTAAATACATGTCTAAGTGAAAAATTGAAAATTTATGAAACGTTTTTCAATTTTAACCATACAGTAGGTATTGCAACGTATGTAAGAATTACAACGTAAAAGGTTTCAAGAAAATTAGAACATTATTTAGAATGAAAATATTTCCGAGTTTGTATTAGGTTCTTTAACATTAGGCAAACATAATCTTTTTAATGCGTTCTTCTTTTTGGTGAGTTCCACATATGTAATTATTGTCAAAATGTCCGTGTTGCAGAATGACCGGTGATATATATAAAATTTTGTATAAAATGAAACTATGTGGCCGGTGCATAATGGTCATGGTCACGGACCTGCGGCTGGTGGTTTTCTTCGAGTCGTGGTTTCAAGCCTTGATTGCCACTAAAGATAAGCTGGGACTAATGCCTACTAAATCAGTCGAGGCTCAAAGTCCTCCCTTTGGTGTGGTGTGGAAGTTAGGAGAAAGAGAGGTTAGCTCAGGTACCATCCTTGTCACTTGACTGAGGCTCACAATTTTCGTCGCCGACAGCCTTGAGGTGCTTCTAGTGCCTCTTTAATAAAACCAATCAACCAAAATAATAATTTTAATAGGTAGAGAACTTCTAAATAGATGCTCTGGAAAGCACAGAAAACTGAATTTAATATTTTTTTAATCAACTCAATACTATAGATTTTTAAAACAAAAAATACAACTTAATTACTTATAAACATCATTATTATATTCAGGGCTGACAAGAGTATTAATCAAATGTACTTAATTTAGACCTAAACAACCTCAGTTAATTAGTTATTCTTCTGAAACACTAAGCCCATTAGCTGAAATGACTAATGCAATCTGTGGTGTACTCAGCGTGATGCTAGATTCACATTTACCTTAATTTCAGACAAAGTGCTGGTGAAATTTAATTGCATGTTTTCTGAGTAGAAAGTCAAGTCATTTAAGTAGAGTCGCTGTATTTCAGTCACAGAACGATGCTAAGTAATTGTATTTACTTTGTAATTTGCAGAACGGATGAATGATACCTGTTTCCCCTCGTTTTGAGAAATCGAAACTTAAATGACTCACTACAATGCGTTATATGCTTCCAAGAAAAGATTAGTTAGTATAAAACATTCCTTTTAATTTTATGAAAGAGAAAATTAGAAGAGTAAAATGAGTTTCATGTAAAGTATGTTAAATAATTTTATGTATACCGATATGTTAAAAATCTGAAAGTATATAATACTCAATACTGACCCAGATTTAAATAACAGTGATGAAAAAGGGATTTTTAAGCATATTTAAAATATAGAATATTGTATTGTATTTTAAGTTATTCTGCTGCTGAGCTTTAGAGTGTTTTCATCACAGAAATTATCAAACATTGCTTAAAGGGATATGGTATACGGCAAATTATATTTAACAATGATAATTTTGATCATATTTAAGACCAATTTCAACTATGGGAAATATCTTTAATAATTTTAAATAAATTAATTTCGGAGTTCTTCTCCGAAAGGATAGATATGTGTTATTTTTTTAACGAATAAATAGTATAAGGCCTTACATTTTCATCTGTCACTTTCTCAAAAAGATTAATAGATCTAAAAATGGCGGGATCAGTGCAATGGAAATTTAAAAAATATTCTCTGATTAAGACCAAAATTTTTTATCTAAAATTTTCAAGGAATTACATTTAATCAATTAAGAATATTTTAAGTTGTATAATTAATTGAATAATAAAATATTTGGTAAAACATTATATTAACTGAAATAAAGGTTATAAATTAACTAAAAATCAGCTTTAGGCTTCAATTATTCTACGAAGAATAATTTGAATGATTAATTTTGATATCTATTTATTATGTTTAATAACTTTTATGTCTAAAAATTAACAATGTACCATATTGTTACGAAAAGGTTTTGTTCCCTATATGAGGGAGGAGGGAAGTGAAAATCAAATCGAACTTGGAGAGTAACAACTAATGCCGCTTTATTCGTAAGTCTTCAGGATTACACACAGGTAGCACGGATTTGACGGTAACAAATACACAGAACTTGCACAAATTAGTGATACAGATACAAGAACAAAACACACGTTAAGTGCAGTTCACAGTTATAACGGCAACGTTCAGTTCATCAGCTTATTAGTCCTCACAACCTCCGCAGTAATATTATGCACTTCCAGGGAAGGCTCCATCGATTCCCAGCAGATACACACTGCTTCTCCGCAAATTCCCCCGGCACGCTTCACTCAAAGTGCCAATAACTTTCAGTCGATCTCCGATAGATTTCTTCAACCCAGAAACAGACTCCGTTAGCTATGCTGGATTCAGGCTGAATCTGCAGCAGATTCTCTCTGCCACGATTCCGATAAATCTACAAATCAGACTCCACAAACCAACTGATTTTATACACAGATTGATTCCTGGTGTATTTATATCTCTTCCGTCCAGGTGTGTCATCATACCGAAAATTCACGACGAATGTGTAATTATCTTCCTTATCGATATTTCGTCTAGGTTCCAGCACCTTCGAGTATATTCCAGTGGTCTCCAAAGTCACCAAGTAGCCAAATGGTTGCCAAATCTGTTGCTAAGATAAAGGGGTAAATGCTTAAAACGTCTTTTTTAATTGGTGAAATTTCTACAAATGTATCTTTTCCGTTATAAGAGAAGCGTTGCTGTGAAGCATTAATACATATATGTAACAATATATATATAAATTTAAGTTGCTACACTCTTGACGTATTGGAAAATAACACCATATTCCACTGTTACCCTGTCCAATTCCGACATTGTCTGGCAAAAGTCAGTCGTTTTTTTTTCCCATACTTAAACTAAGTCGAGGTTTCCATGCAGGTTTATAAGATAATAAACCAAAATATGTGGTCAAATGTCTTGAAATACTCCTCCTCCTGACGTTGGTACCATTGTAACCTGAGTAAATCTAATCTTAAATCAGAAGATTATTGGAGATCATTCGACCATTCTTCTTATCGCATGTTCATCAAACGCATTTCTTTTTCATCTCGGCTAACTCTTTTCTTTACGTCAGTAAATATTTTCGAAATTTTATATTTACTGAGATTTAAATGAACAGCTGTCTTAGGGTCATATTTACTTACGAAATTATTTCACTTATAAAAAAATACAACTTTATGTATGGACAGTATTTTATCTTTGTTTCAGCAATAAGGGAGGAGTTTTAGCATATAATAATTACCAGCGGCACTGTCAATGGTAAAATACATGAAGAAACTGAAAATTGACTAATAGTCTCAAAATTTGGCTAATGACTGCATTACAGTAAGATATTTTTAAGGTATCGTCATTTGCTTAACTGGATTGTATTATTATTTCAATAATGTACTCACATTTCTGCTTCAAATTTGACCACATTTTAAGTTTCACTTCTAACGAAAAAGAAACTTAAAATTTGAATAATAAAGCTGAATTTATTCATTATATATGAGTCAAAAAATAAAATATTTAACTACACTCATACTTTTTTTGAAATGATATTCTCTAATTTATCTTAGGTTTTTATCTTTTATTCTGACTTTGTAACACTTGTGCTAACAGACTTCAGAATACTGCAGTTTAATAAACCTTAATTATTGCCGGAAACGCTTGAAGACTATCATAAATTTAGTCATCGAAACACGATCATCAATGAAAACGGAAGTAATTAATTACTATGAAATTCTTATTTCTTTTTCCATTAAGTGGCAAACAAAGCATACTCTTACAGCAGTTAAAAATTATAATGTGAGTAAGCATATAGTAGCATAAAATTCCAATATTTTTTTTATTTCGATTTCAGTAATCTAAATTTGGACGATGTAATAGAGACACAGATTATGCAAAATTAATCTTGCAATGAATATGACTGTTATGAAATTCAGAGCAAAAATAAAATTCTGAAAAAATGCACATTTACATTTAATAAATTAGAGATAAAGGAAACTTAGTTAGTTTAGTTCATGAAATAGTTTATATATTCACGTGAGTAATAGCTCTCAGATATATAGAAACACCTGTAAAAATATTCGTAAATTTACTGTGGGTAAATAGGAGTATGTATTACCTTTATTATTCTATTAAATATTTTAAGATGTGACAAATATGTATTACAGACACATTTATAACACATGGATCAATAAGTTTCGAGACTAACCCAGAGATGGCGCTCGTAGTAAACCAGTAACCAGGTCTTTCTAGTGTACTAACCTTTGCTTGAAACGTGTCAAAATTTTAAGTCGATCGGACCAGAAACAGCTGAGTTATCGAGGTTGGAGTAAAGTCGTTTTGTAGTTTGTTTAAAAAATGGAAAAAACCGAGTTTCGTGTTCTGATAAAACACTGTTTTTTAATGGGTAAAAACACCGTGCAAGCGAAACAATGGATTGAAAAATGTTACCCGGAATCTTGTCCATCAAAAGCAACGATTTGTCGGTGGTTTGCCGAGTTTAAACGTGGTCGTACCGACACAAATGACGCGGAACGCTCGGGTAGACCTGTGGAAGCCGTTACACCGGAAAATGTGAGTGAAGTGACAAAAATTATAATGAAAGATCGTAAAGTGAAGCTCCGTGAGATTGCTGAGATGACACAGATATCATATGGAAGTGTATTTACTATCCTTCATGAAAAATTGAGCATGAAAAAGGTTTTTTCCAAGTGGGTGCCGCGATTGCTTTCGATGGAACAAAAACATCAACGAGTCGATGATTCAGAAAGCTGTTTATCGCTATTTACTCGCAACAAAAAATATTTCTTGCGTCGTTACGTGACCATGGACGAAACATGGATACATCACTACACTCCAGAGTCGAAGTGGCAGTCATCTGAGTGGCGCACAGCTGGCGAAAGCCGTCCGAAGCGTCCGAAAACGCAGCAGTCAGCTGGCAAAGTCATGGCGTCAGTTTTTTGGGATACGCATGGCGTGATTTTCATTGACTACCTCGAAAAAGGTAAATCGATCAACAGTGATTATTATATTGACTTGCTGGTGCGTTTGAAGGAGGAAATCGCAAAAAAACGACCGCACAGTCTCGTGACTTATTGATCCATGTGTTACTATTGATATAATGTGAAACACTAAATAATGGAAACTGAAAGGCTTAGAAATGCTAAAACTTCTTTTATTGAATTTAAAGGGTACTTAAGATTTCCAATTACATGAAACATTGCACTTACGTACCAAATGTGAGTGATATGCGTGTCTCATAAATATATGCACTGCGGTTTTTAGGTCACAATCAAAGTAAAGGTACTAGAGTTATGAATGTAATAAATGACTATCATTAAATGTGCATGCTCATAGATGCCAATTTTCAACCCTGTTGAAAATAAAGAGGTAAATAAACCATAGGTGACTATCTATAAAATCTCATTTACTGAAAATATGATTTGAGCAGTTTGATTGTTGTTTTACTAAGGTATCCGCATACCTTTAAAATGCGATTTTCGGTCAAAATGTCTATTTTTTATTTACGGTCTATTATTAAATTCGGATTTCTTAGCTTTCCACAACAGTTTCAATTTTGTTTCTATCTTACATAGAACTTAAAAGCATTTTCATACTAGTCTGTGTCAAATTTTAGAACTGGAAATAGCATTCTCCTTCCAGAAATGGAACTTTAATGTTTGTTTTTCATTGATATTTCACATAATATCGCCATCAAAATATCTTCGAACATGCAAGATAAATTTTCCAAGACCCAAAATGCAAAAGAATCTTTTAATGGCGTAATATGATAAACATTACCAAAGGAAGTTTTTGTTTGTTTGAAAAATGTGAAATTGGGTGCATGTGATGCAATTATACAATTTAACGAAGGACATCAAGGCTACTTAAGAGTCATAAATAAGCTGAACATTGAAAATCCGGGCTACTTCACTGTAAAGGAATACAAAAAGTTTGATTACAATCGAATCAGGGATTTGAACCATTATGCAACACCTGTTAAATGTAAGCGTAGAAAAGTTTTAAAAGCCATCAGGAAGAAAAAGATAACTTATTTCAGTAATTTAGATAGTGAACTTTACAAATAAGAGGCCTTTTAATGTTAAATGTTTATTTAATTAGGTAAGTTTCTGGGTTGAAATGTATTTTAGCTTTTCTCAAAATCAAGATTTTCATATTTTGCTTCGGTGCAATACATCGTATTGAAAAAAGTTATACAGATAATGTTATGAAGCTTTCATGGAATACTCTATGAAAGTGAATTTAGGACTTGAACCTCTGCTCTTGTTATAATGCGACTACTTTGAAATTTATTGATAATAAAAGTCATAACTTACCGCAAATTTGGACATTTTTTCTGTATGTTGAAGTACGACTTCCTATAAATATTTAATTTTCAGAGATATAATTGTGAGAGAGGCACAAATCCAAAATTAGATTCATTTCATCATAATAAAATTTACAGAATTGAATTATCTCTATTTAAATTTCAGTTTTGGTGTTTTGCACAAGTGCCATTTTACTGTTATTTTTATGTATTTTTTGAGCTGAAATATTAAAACAATTTTTTAATTTATGCAAATTTTACATTGTATTTTAAGTTTTTAACCCTATCTTATAGTATAATGCATATAAAAAGTTATTTTTTCAATTATTTAAAAAGATCATCTTTGAAGGTAGGCGTATACCTTAAGCACGTACACTTTGAAGTAACACGAGGGCTAACGTTGACGGACCTCGCAATTTTGAACCTTGGTCTAGTGACGAGGACGACACCTGAGCTGATACTTCTATCTTAATACTTCCACATCATGCCATAGAAGGACTTTTAGCCTCGACAGAATTAAAGATAAAAGACCTCGCAAATCTCATACATTCTCTATATTTTTAATTTATACTTTAGAAACCTTATCATATATTCCTATTATATATTACATTTCATTCAATAAAAAATTAAGACTTTTTAAGAGGCTAAGGTTTAGTGCAAGTCCTACTTATTTTTCAATTTCTATTCAATTATAGAGCATTATTCATGTTGATTTATGTAGAGATATTTTCCATTTTTCTGTGATGTAGATGTTAAATTTTAATTTGAATATGCAGATTAGTTTAAAATAGACACAGGAAATGAAACTGTATACATTGTTGTGTGGGAATTGACATTTAACCATGTTGTATTTTCAAAATAAATTATATGTCGAATGACAAAAAAAAAGGATTTTTTTTTTTTTTTTTAAATTCAGGTAACTAATTCAAATGTTCTAAATAAAAGTCGTTACAGATTATGGTTAAGTTATTCAGTGAAGTAAAAAATAATATTTTGAAGATGAACATGAAATGTTTTCATTTCCTTATACTGTATCGCGGAATGTAATTTAGAAGCATACATCTGTGAGGGTAGGGAATTTATTAAAACACTTGAAGCAAAGAATTTTTCTTTCAGAAAGTGAATTTGAATATATTTTAAATTGTAAAATAGCACCTATATCTTTCTTAAATATTCCCTCATAACACTTTACTAAATGTTTATGGAAGTGTTTTGAAAATACATCTAAGAATTTGAATAGATTTACTTACTTGTTGATAATTATCTCGTACATCAAAAATACAGCGAAGGTTGTAAGATATGGAGGCGTTTCTTTAAAAAAAAATATTTTTTTTTATTCAAAATACTTTGAGTAGACTGTTGGCTGTAAAGAAAAATGTAATTAAATGCAACGGTTAGTTGAATCCTCATCAGTTCTTTGTTAAAATTATAATCTGATAATATGCAAAAATTGTTGTTAAATTGTTTTCTAACAAATATACAAATTTTTGTTTAAAATTTTTTTTAATAAGAATAAAAATATTTCTATTATATATATATATATATATATATATAAATAAATAAATTTTTTAATAAATATACAAATTTATATTTTTTAAAAAAAATGCACTAAAATACTATTTTTCCCCTCGGGTGGTTTTACTTGAGTCTACTATTAATATTACAGTAAACTACTAAATGTTCATGAATTTGATTTTAGTAGTTTTTGCAATCAATGTTAATATTTGTTTTCTCGAATCTCAATGAAATACTTTAGTTACTATGAAAACTAACATATTTTGAAAAAATGATGAATGTTATTATTTTTCCTACAGAAATTGCATCTACAAAAATAAAATTCGCTAATACCGAAACAACAACATCCATTTTTTTTTTTTTTTTTTTTTTTTTTTTTTGCAGCAGTAGCCAAGTAGACATGGTTGACATTACCGGCTCGGCGTTTTTCGTGAAGTTGTAATTTCGACCCCTGATGCCACTAAAGATTCAACTTCAACGTATAATAGTGTCTGATGCATGATAAATCTGTTGAAGGTCCTTCCACTGGTGTGATGTAGAAGTTTGGAGAAGAAGTTTCCAACTCAAAATAACGAGGCCCTTCACCAAAAGTCTTCGCGTTGCTTCTAGTTCGACGTTTATAAAAAAAAATCGTAATTCGTATTTTTTACTACACTTTTTTCAAACATTACAGTAGCAAAAAATAATGATTAATTCTACTCAATCGCAGTCTGTCAAAGTATTAAACGTTTTTCCTACATTTATGTAATATGAATTATAGTAAATAATGTATTTGTTACCTTTATCTTAGAAATCATTATAAAGTACTCCATTTGAAAATATATTTATTTGTAGCTGGAATATCCGTTCTTTGTGTATTAGTTTTTAAAATAAATTCATGATGGATACAATGGAAGAAACGGAGATAGGCTATATGTGTCATATTTGTGTCATGTGGAACAGCTAACCATAATGGTAATATCATGGTAATATTACATACAGGGGGAGGAAAATGACAAAACAATTCACACAAGGAATGTGCATTTAAAAATTAATATAAATCCATTTACCGATCCTTTTCCCAATTCATATTTACATCATTAAAACACACCAAACATTATATGCGTATATGAGTGTTTTGATTAAGTGTTTGAATTTCTATATAAAAGCAGCAAACCAACAATTAAACATTAAATTTTACATTAGATTTGACCTGGAACAAATATAAATGTGTCTCCGTTATTTTTAAGCCGATTTCAGAATCAATGGATAAAAAAATAATTTAAAATGCAAATCTCTTGAAAAGAAAGACAGGAAAAGAAATGAAGAAGGAATTTATGAGAAAATGGTGAAAAGAAGAGGTAGGATCTCAAAAAACTTCTCCAAAAATAAATTTGGAAGAATATATTTGGGGCTAATGTACTTACAATTACCCCTACACATTTGCAAAATTTGTTAAGTATTTTGATGTGATACGATCATTGCACACCAAATTTTCATTCGTAAAAATACTAGACAAACGAAGAGACACAATTTCAAATTTTTAAACGAGATAGTTGATTTTTTTCTTTGCTACACCGTGAATAGTTATTATAAGTATAATTACCTAATTTGAAATCAAATTTACAAATTTATTTACACATTTCCCAGAGAATTTCGTAGCATATGAACCAATCAAGGAATAGATTACTCTTACAATATTTATCATTAATATAGTTTTTTAATAATAAATATTTATAGACACACATTATACATATATATATATATATATATATATATATATATATATATATAAACATTCCAATAATTAAATAATTAAAATTAATAAAAGAATAAGTATTGATATAAAATATAAAACATATTTAAAAGTTACAAAAGGAAAGTACAATATTTTTTTTTTTTGAAATTAGAAAAAAATTAAAAGTAAAAGGGTAAATTCTAATTTATTTTTTGATGCCTGTTTTCATACTCACAATAGTAAAAAAATTTTAGACCCTATGTAATGATAAGAAATGCAATATATATATATATATGTTCGTGTGTGTAATTTAGACTTAATAATAGTAAGCAACTTACAAAGAAAGATATAAACTCAAAATCACTAATGAATTTTACACTCCTTCTATATGTGAGAGACTTGTAATATTTATAACTAAATAAAATATAATTATAGTCTTCTAATTTTGTTTCTGTTTTCATTATTATCACTTTTGAGCTAATGTGTACTCATAATTAATGTGAAACCTTAGCATTTTCCGAGTAATTTTGAAAATAACATACAATAGCAGACATTATGACAGCTAAATGTCATAGCTCAAGTGTATTGATTATTTTCAAAGAAATTCTGTTAAATTTTGTAAACTAAATTGTTACTTTCTTAGTTTGTTCATTTCTTAGCTCGTGTATAATGAATATGTAAATTTATAGTCTATGAATTTTATACATTTCTTATTCATTTTAAATGCACCAAGTTTGAGATGTTTTAAAATAATTTAAGAAGACTGTCTATCACATAGTGAAATAAGTTTCGCTCCTTTAATTATGAATATTATTAATAACAATTAGAGTAGCATTATTTAATCTTAGATTAACATCATAAAGGATAAGAAATATTACCTTTATATTCGAAATTGTGTTATTAATTACTTAAAAATTGATTATTTCAAAGAGTGGTTGCTTTGGAAATTTGGATCTATCTTGTCAAATAGCAAAAGGGATTAGAATTAAATATTTTTCACCATGAAAGCTTATGAAACTAAATTGAAAGATAATGTTTCTAATAAGTCAAGATATTTTCGATCAAAATGTTAATCAGATCGAATAGATAGAAAGTTTAAAAAACGTTTCAGTTATGGATTTTTGAAAAACCGATGTTCAAATAATTAATGAAAAAATAAGGTTAAGAATTTAATCAAAAATGTTTCGCATGTAAAATACCTTTAAGATATGTTGAGCAGGCAGATAGTCGTCCAAACAGAAAACCATTCGTAAGCACAAAAAACAGAACGGCTAAAATCGAGTTAGTTAAAATTCATTTCCAATGGATAAAAGGAGATTAGAATGAAGTACTTTTCGATGATGAAAATCCATAAAACTTACATTCAACAAATGGCGTTAGGTATATATGAGAACAGAACAACGTAAAGAAACCGAAAAGGGGGAAAACCCATGATATTTAGTTCCAAGCATAAATTGGGGTTTGGGAAATGTTATGATAAGAACGTATTTTCTATAAAGTATTAAAGATTATTTAGAATAAATGACACAATGGGTAGATTTTTTCTACAAAGATATGTACTACAGAGCTACACGGTTTCGTATGCAGCAAAGAATATGCCGACACATCTCGTTTTCCAGCATGAGAACTGAAGAAAATACCCTTCAAGCACTGCTCAATAATTTTTACGAAAAAAAAAATGTTAAAAGTTCTAAAATGACAAGTATTGTTCAACAATTCTTTCGTAGCAAAAACGTTGAAATTTTAAAATGTCCGAGTTGATTTTTCTTATTTAAATTCAATACAACATTTCAGGAAGAATCAGGTAAAGTCATAAAGTATTTCAATCACAAAAATTCTCAATCATTTGTGTTACCCAGCACACCCTGAAAGGAAATCTATACCTACAAATAAAGATGAACAAAATAATGGATCAATGCTCAATATATGAGATGTAGTTTTGAAAATAAAAAAAAGTTTTTAAGAAATATTAGTAGTAACTGAGTCAAAAAAAAAAATATTTCGTTGTGTAAGCGATTCCATTGATATGTAACATAAATTTCTTAATCAACTTTAAATTATTTGGTATTTACATTTTGTTCTTTAAAAACTAACAAAAAAAAAACAAAAATGTTGCTTCTATTAAATTATTTAACAGTTATTATGTAATTAATTATACCATAAGAAAAAAAAATGTTAACTTGTCGGATTATATTAAAATTATCTTTACCTTAAATACTGATAAAAGAATTCTGAGCACCCTCGAACAATAATTTATTTTCGTGAAATATTTTATGCAAAATTAGGGCATAAAAGAACAGTAATTCTATTTTAAATAACAGTCTTAGCATCATTCTTTCAACAAAAATAAAATTTTTATAGATAATCATTTTTATTTCATGTGTGGCAATAACCGAATATTTTGATTTCGCGGAAGGCGTTATTCTAGGTGAGTCCTTATGTCATCTATGATCTACCATGTAACGGGGTTGATGCATATTAAATATTTTTAGGTTCATTATCCAATAGTTGAGATGGTGTGGAAATTTGTAGAAGAAGAGGCTAACTTATAGAGAACTAGTCCTCGACAATTGAACAAAGCTCAATATCATAAAATTCGTCACTAATAATCCTTTTGTTACTGCAATATTAAAAAGCAATAAGTTTTAAAATTTTCTTACAAATCATGTTATCAAATCATGTTATATATGATTTGAGAGTAAACTATATGCGAACTGTATAAAACCATGAAGCAAATATATATATATATATATATATATATATATATATATATATATATATATATATATATATATATTTCAAATAAATCTTCTGAATTCCAAACTTTCTTGACATTTTTTCACGATATTTTATATTTTAAACGCTTACTAATAAATAATGTAAATAATATAAATAATTTTATATACGTATTTCGATCCATTAATTATTATTTCAATACATAATGTACCATTCCACACACACCAGCAAAAAATTAAGAAAATAAGTTTTTTTCTAAAACGCATTATAATAGGTATTAGTTAATATTACTGGCAATTATTCACAATAAAGATATATTTTTTCTAAAAAAAAAGCTGTAATTTATATGCAAATAATATTATCAAGATAATTGAACTTTCTTATATAAATAGTCACACAAATGAAATACTCATATCTTAATATATATGAGATAAATGAAAAAAAATGTCACGTTTCTCGAATAGTAACAAAAATAGTTATTGGTTTTACTAAAACTTTTCTATATCGTAATACTGTACCTTTGTTACAAGAACCTTCTTCCACAGAGACATATATTGTCAAAAATATTGAATTTATATGCAAATTAGCTCAGCAGGATTATAAAATATGTATTCTAAAATATTATAAGGTGAAATAAATGTCTTCTGATGTAAGAAATATATTCAAAACAATTTTTTTTGTTTTATTATTAATAATCATTAACCATTTTTATTTGAATATTTTTTCTACTGTAGTAATAAACTAAGATTTTTAAACTTAACTGACTATTTTGAAATAGGAATGACATTTGGAGTAATCTTTTAAACTTAAACTTTTTTCTTCTTATTTTTCAGTAGTTTTGTTGGGTAAATCAATAATGCATTTGTTTACATGTATATCTTAGGCTTTAAAACAACAATTTTTTTTTTCAGTTTGGTTTCCCTGGAAATCTTATCGTTGATTCTTTGTACTTTTTTGGTGTATTATTGCGTAGAAAGAGAACAAATATGTGTTTAATTTTTGTTGATTTAATCATTTTAATTTGGAACTGGAACATTTAAAGCAAAGTTATAATAATTAATTTTTTGGATCCTTTTCAAAATAATTTTTTTAAAAAAATTTGTATTTTTTCAAAATATTTTTTTGACATTTTCTGTTTTAAAAAAAGTAAACAATAAATAATTTCAAATGAAGCAACATACATAGCACCATATTCAGATTTCTCTTCGAAATAAAATCATTATTCTTATGAAATTTGAATTATGAAAGTATATTGTACGAAATTTTAAAAATATATTTTGTGACAAAAAATTTGATTTCCTACCTTACAAATTCCATTCATACACATACACATGCGCATTCTGTTGTTTCGATTAATCACAAATAATGAAAAACATTCTTTATATGTTCGTGTAATTTCAATGTAGGTTTACATATAAGTTCTTACTGTTTATTTTAAATATAATACAGTTATTAAGTTCTAATGTCACTTGTTGATACAAAGCTTGATTGTCGATTTTTGACTCAAGGGGCTTATGTCTATCAAACGCATCAATTTCAAATTACAGGTAAATTATATGTGTGTTTATTAATTTCACTTTTGAATCAAGTATGTATCATATTTATAAGAGAAGTACAACTCATTAATTATTAAATGAATACTTCATTTGTTTGTGAAATCATGCTTCAGAATCTGAATTAATTCTTAACCTGTTTATAATAATAATATATACACAGCAAATTTATTAACCCTCCCCTCCCCCTTTTCAATTATCAGGGGATGATAATATCGAAAGGGGGGGAGGGTTGAACAGGGATTGATCTATTGAATAGAGAACTCATCAAACTTTATGAATACTTTGAATACATTGTAATTTTTCATGATTAAAACAATTTCCATTTACTGAAATGAATATTGGATAGAATGTTTAATTTTAAAATAGACTTCAAAAATAGAAGTACAAAGTTAATTTAAAGGAATCATGCAGCTTCAAAATGCTGTAATTTCATAAATTGATCGTCACAGAATAATAAGTAATACATGCACGGAAATGGAAAAATATGGAGATTTCTTTTTACAAGTATTCGATATAGATTCCTGTAATTACACATGTAATGTCAATTCTATATGTTAATTCCTGCCAAATATGTTACAAAGCATCAGTGGTATTTGATTGTACAGCAACAGAAATTCTTTGATTATGTTCAAATAATTTGTGGGGAATGGAGGTGAAAACTCTTTGTGTTTTACAAACTCCCCAAAAGAAGAAATCGCATCGGGCAGTATGATGATTTAGATGACCAACTGTGTAACATATAATTCATCTGATCCACCATGACCGATCTAACTATGAGGTAGTTCCGTGAAAGCTTCAATAACAGCTTTCGGGAAATAGTTTCACGACGGACACATGGAAACCATCCATTTTTTTACCATATAAAACAAACAATGTTTTCCTTTGTACTCAAATATTACTTACCCTTATGTGTTGTTTAATTATGAAAATAGGGAATTATGGTATCGAATGATTCATTTTAAATAACCCTGTACTTCGCCAATAGAATTACATTTGATACATAGGTAGACTTTACAGTATGCTCAAAAACCCCAAATCGACTAAATTATTAAATTTGTGTGATTTCGTATTTTCTTCATAAAAAAAATGAACTCTAAATTATAAAAAAGTAATATTGAAAAAAAAATGTTTGTTTAATTATTTGCTTACTTCTACTTTTTTTAAAATAAGAATAAACTTCTATGATTGAAGTACAAACAGTTATACATCAGACTGAAGATTTTCATTGAATGTTTTAAAAATTATTTTTTTACATTTACAAGATGACTATACAATTGATATAATTTATAGTTTTATAATTTTTAGGAGCGATTTTAAGCGTCCTCCTTTGAACAATTCTAATAATAGTGTAATACTATATTGCATACGAAAGTTGATATATTTTCTATTTTTTTTAGTAACATAATTTGATTCGTTGATGCTTCATACATTGATCAATTGATTTATGAGAAATACGGACCAGTAAAAAATATTATAATTTAATTTGTTCCAAACCCATCAACTGTGAAAATAAAGGAAATTGGACAATACTAACTTAATTTGTACTAGACAGGTGTTATTTTTCCAATTTGAATTACTCTGTTGTCTTTTCTATTTATAAATAATTTAATTACTAATATAGGGACTGTAACTATTGCAGTATAAACTTGAATAACATTGCTGCAACTTCCCCTGAAGACTCTAATATTAGATGGCTGGAGAGCATCAGTTAATTGAGTATTTATCTCAAATACGAAACAAAATTAATTTCATTTTCCTCCCCAATGATTGAAATGAAAACGCGGTTTTTAAATAGTTACGTTAATCTAATTGGAGATCTTACATACATGCAAATAAATATCTGGACAAGATTCATTATGAAGTTTATATGACGTAGATAGAATAAAATGAAATTTCCAACTAAGTAATTTTCAAATAGCTTTGGCATTTCCAAATGTTCTTATAAGAGTAATTGCATAATCAGTTAAAACCATTTATTCATAGATATATGAAGAAAGATATAAATTAATGAGTAATTTTCTGCTTGAATGGGCATATGATTAAAGGGACATATGCCCTCAAAAGGTTCAGTTTACAAAAAGTAGATCTTTCATTATTATAGAATATAAATAATAAAATTGAAAAAAAGAATCTTTGTTTTCTTAAGAGAGAGATATCGAAATAAGATATTTAAAAACGTTAGAAACCGAATGAGTAAATGAATCGATACAATTTACTCTATTTATATTTTCTTCATACATAAAATTATATTTTAAAGTTTTTAGTGGATTAAGATATTCTATATTTTAGGATAAATTCTTTAAAAGTAGTTTCACTATCTGGATCAGAAATAATTATTTACATAAGAATGAAGCCCAGAAACAAGAAGAGCATTAATAATACTCTACAAAAAATATTTTTTTAAATATCGTAGAACTCCAATATTTTTAGGACTATAATTTAGTTATATTTTGTTATTTTTAAATCAAAAGACGCTTTCTTGTGGCATAAAGAGTAAGCATGTTCTTAAATGGAATAATTCTATGTGTATTACATTTTTATTAATTTATTCAGCAATTCAAGATTAAATTACTTATATACGTGAACAAACAATGTAATTTTTGCAATCACTAGATAAAAAGGAAAAGCACAATAACTGCATATGAAATTCCACTTTTTTTTTTTTTTGAATTTGCATCAATATCACGAAAGTTATAGGTAATTTTTTACATACATTCATTAGTTTGAGTTTAAAAAAACTGCCTTACTACGTGATTGAAATTAATGTATGTTTCATAGTATTCTGTTAATTCCTTTTACATATATTTGTATTTATTGTAATTGTTAGATAATTTAAAGTTACACGGAGGTGTACGAAACGTTTCACTAAGTATTATTTTAAAAATATTAGAAAAAACTTAAAATTTGAAGCGGAACTTAATCTTAAACTTTGTAAAAACACGAAATATGAAATGAAAAATTATTGGGCTAAGAAGAGGAAATAAAATATGTTTATATGTGGTCTTTTTAATATATATATATATATATATATATATATATACTCATATATCTATATATATATATATATATATATATATTTATATATATATAAATATGTGTAATGATTTAACTTAATTCACAATAATTTCTCACTTATATAATATAATTTACTAAATTTGCCCATTCTCTCCTTTAAACGATAATGTTCATTCGTGTTTCCGGGTACAATTCCTATTCTTTTTAATTAATTCATCACGCGTTCTAAGAAATTCGCTGACAATGCTCTCTTCTCACGGAACAGAACAGTAGGGATGATCCCTACCAGACTTTAGATCTATACTTATCTTCCCTGGGAGTCCCTCCATTCAGACAGTTTGGACTCTGACGTTTAACTGAATTTTCCCTCATATAAATAGTAAAACACAGCGAAAAACACGCTCTTCTCTTCTTATTGCTCTTCTCATACTCCTCTCAATACCTTAACTACTACTGTTCTTTTACGCTCTGTTGATCATTTGAGATTTGTATGGTAACTTCGCCTCGGTCATGTGGCCGAATCCCGACTAAAGTGCTAAAATATGAAAATAAAATTATTTCGGCCAGGTATGGACTGATTCATTAATATTGAACTTCTTTAAATTAAAAACGTTACATGTATATATATATATATATACATACACACACACACACACACACATATATATATATATATATATGTATATATATGGGGGGGGGTAAAAGAGAGACGGACTGTATGTATGCTAAAAATGAGTTCATCCGTCTGATGCGTGTTTCGGAAATAGTGGACCACCAGACTAGCATAACACAATTTATTTAAAAGCATTCTAAAGTTATATATAACGTGCTAAATTTCTTTAAGGTTCTGTGAAATACGAATACTGTTCAGTATTCGTATTTTACAGAAACAAAAATCAGTTCTAAGCAAGAAAAGCATACGGCGAAATTACCAATTACAGCAAGACCTAACTCCTCCTTCAAACTGCCAGTACCTCCGTCGCTGTGTGAACTGATCTCTTTCGCGTTCCATTTCTTCAGCTCATCCATCTATCAATAACGGTTCCAGAATTTCAGTTTTGGCTTCACTTGGCTTCCTTAGTGGCACAATGGTAAGTGAGCTTTGGATACTTCAATGGATTCTTACTTGTCCACTTTAAGGGAAACTTATCCATCGCCTTCGGAATGATGTTGCCCCCTAAAACAGATTTTAAAAACCAACACACAACTAACACAGCACACAAAAAAAGAGATAAGAGCTTGATATGGTCTATGAAATTATCTAAAGCAATAATTTACAGCAACAGGAATTATTCATAGAAGGCATCAATATTTAAAAAGACACAACACAAATATCTCAATGGTAATTACAGAATAAATTGTATTATACAAGACTGAACATAAGCTTTTGCTTACGTGACAACACAATCTATCATAAAGCACAATCATGATGATTCAGCTTATTATAAATAATCAAAACAGCCATGATAATAAGCATTTGCATTATCAGGCTGAACACAAATTCGATATGATAAGGTTAGATTATACCGTTGCAATGCCAGGGTCCACCTCGATAATTTTCCTGCTTGAGGAGTATAGCTTGTTAAATAGGTTAAAAAGTTATGATCTACGCTTCGAGTTCATATATCCACGTATCGAACTTTTTTAATGTCTCCAGGATGCAGATTAATATATCTAAATTGCCACCAATTTGTTTCTATTGGTGTTTGTTTCTTGCTAAACAGCCATAAATTACCTGAAAAGGTGGCAGGCCGGTTGTATTATGTAGGACTGCTCTTTAAAAAACGTTAGAAAGGGAGGATGCTAATCCTAATCACTTTCACTTTTATGAACAATTTTGCTTATATCTTTCAGGGTGGGGGTCCAAAGCTCCATTACTTCCATGCTCTCTTAATCGCCCGGAGGGGAAAACATCGGAACAACCTCTATGATATTCTTAAAAACCTCTGTCAGAAAAGCTGTAACACTTGTCCCTTGGTTAGTACAAATGATATTTTGGGAATCCAGTTTGCATAGAGGTCTCAATGAGAACTTTACAGATATTCTTTGTGGATTTATTTTTGATTTGAATGTCCTCATACCATCGGGTACACAAATTTACAGTACAGATGCATAAACTTGATCTCTCAGAGACACTAGAACTAAGAGTATTATACAATCCACAGCTCAGATTTCAAATGGTGTTTCTGATCTTCTTATTGGTTGAATGGGTATTTGGTCCCTGTATGTTACTTATCATTTATTGTCCCACTTTGTCAACTTTCATGGAATGCTTTAATGTCCGGTAGGAGTGTAGGCGCAAGGAAGGAAAATTTAATACGCTGCTTAGCTTTTGTTTCATCAAAGTGAATAGTCAGTGGAATTTAATGAGTGACCTTCAAACTTCCCCATTCTTACATATCGATAATATCACTCGCTTCACATTTTCTCCTAAAAAAAAACAGGTAATTGAACCGAACTCTCTAAGATAATGCAGTCACAATTCTTTGCCTAGTAGAATGCAAGTATTGCCCATCCTAACTGCTAAAGTAAGTCATCCTGAAGAACCTGCCTCTAATGTTCGGCATGCATTAGGTTTCCCTCTCTGATCTCAAAAGTGCTCTTTTGATTCCATCTCATATCCCACTCATCAACTTAAATCTATTACTTCCTCTTGGTAGGCATCGTGGACATCTTTATTGTCTAAAGGCGGTGGAGATAAAACATCAATTGTAGTCGCTTGCTAATTTCTTCGGTACTACACTTATGTAATCAATGTAGTTCATCGTCAATATTTATTTTGAATATTTGAAAAGGAGCCACTTCCATCTCTTGAAATGCAGAAACTATGCCGATGTGTCCATCTTCTTCTTACTGTTCTCCACTGGTGAGTTCTTCGCATATTACCGAAATTTCACCTCTGGAATCTATAACTCCTCTAATCTTCTTATGGTCAATCGTCAGTCGTTTGGTCAAAAGCCGTATCACATTAGATGCAGCTTCTTCAGGATCACTTACTTAAGCAGTTAGGATGGGCAGTTCTTGTATTCTACTAGGCAAAGAATGGTGACTGCATTATCTTAGAGAGTTCGGCTCGATTACCTTTTTATTTTTTGAGGAATCCTAGGAATAACTCGTGCAGTATGTTCTTCCTTCTCATAAGAAAAACATGTAATCTTTGGAAGTATCTGTACTTCCCTGGGCCTAGAATACTGATATTGATTACTTGAATTCTAATTGTTGACGAAAGGTCAGAGTTTTATGGATTTCTTTACCATCGACATACTTTCTTTCCTTTTGGAAAAGCAATTGATTTCTAGTGTCTTCCCTTTTCTCCCCAATGAGTTGCAATATTAGAATATCTGCATCTGATTTAATGCTTCCGTATCATCCAGCTTCTCTCTCAGCTCTGATGGAGATATTAATTTAATCAGTTCATCCAAAAAAATGTTTCCAAATCTCTGAGGAAACTCGTTTCTTTACTTCATCCGTGTGATGACCAAATCTTTAAATTTCTGAAAAGTACTTTCTCAAAGTCCACTGACTCACTACTGATTATTAGTTATCTCAAAAACCAATACCTTCCGTGTCTTCTCCGGGTTCTTCTGATACTGAACGAAATGTTTCCTGAATTATTCTGAACTTAATTTCACTTTTTTCAATAGTACGACCTTAACATATGTGCATTTGTTGAAATTCTCTTCCGATTCTCAAGCTATTTGTTGTACTATATCAAGAAATATTATTTTGAGTAATCCGGGAACACAATGCTTAGCGTCAATATTAATCATAGTCGCTTGTCGTTCGAAGAAGGATAAACAGAGTGTTATTCTCGTATCATCGTTCTTTGGATCAAACTTTGGTATCAACCATATCATCTTTAGTATTTCAGCCAACTCATGACATGGTGTGTCCTATTCATAAGATTTTGGGTATTTAGAATTATTTGAATATATTCTTCCAATTATCTCCATTTATAAAGTTTCTAACTCAAATTCCATTACCCTCTGTTCTTTTCTCTACTTTTTTCTCAAGTTTTCTTCATTTTCCCTCTCTATCGATTTTAGTAAGACTTTCATAATATTCTTACCCTAATACTTTCAACTCTATTATTTTAACTATATATATTATCTTGAGAATAGATCTTGGATTCTCTCCTAATTCCGATACTAAAAACTAAAGATCTACCTTTTTACTTCTCATCAAATAGTTATGCCATGTTTCCTTTCAAATTTACTCACAAAATTAGTCTAAATTCCTAGAAAAAAATTATTTGTAAAATCGAATATTTATTTTAATTTCATAGAACACACAATTTACCGCGTAAATCTGTCACTACTTCTTTGTCTTAAACATCATAAGTAGAAGTACTTATCCATATCAAGTTCAAAATAATCAAAAATCAATGTGTGATCGAGATTTCATATCAAGTATATCCAATACATATGCAGTTAATAATAAACAATGTATATATCAAACTTTTTGAACAGATCACATCGGTACTTTCACTTTTAGCCTGAAATGAAACATTTCACTATCTAGAATCCTACATATTACAGCTGACACAAATATAACTGGTATTTTGTGAATGTGTATTACAAACTCAACAATTATTACCATTCTTATTGAAGAAAACAAACATACAAAAATATAATCACGCTAATAATCAAATCTAGGCAACTAAAAAAAGATATATGATTTATTCCTGTGTATACGAATCCAAATTTTTACAGAGAAATAAAGAGTCATAAAAGAGCACGCATAAAATGTTGATGTATCTACCCAGTCAACTATCCAACTGTAATTCCATAAGAATCACAAAAGTATCACGATTCAGCAATCAGAAAATCGCGTACACCTCTGAGAAACATAATATTTTATCGATAAGGGAAAAAGTGGCTATTTGTTCATCTCAATTTCTGAGGATCTCATTCGAGAGCATAATTAATCCCTTGTGATTCATAAAAGAATGATGCAGGTAATGATAAAATGAAAAAAGGCATAAGATAATTTTAATAAGACGTAAAGGTATTATCTCATGAATATGAAATACGATTCGGTTTGTGAAATGAAAGAAGCACTGCGGAAAATCATGCCGAAACTGCTTTTATGTTTCTCGCAAATAGGGGGGGGGGATTTACCAAATCACCAATTCAGATTCACCAACTCTTGTAACATTTTCATTTTGTGTTGAATATATTGACCACTAATATATTCAATATATTCACTGATATATTCACTGTGTTGAATATATTGACCACTAATATATTCAATATATTCACTGATATATTCACTGTGTTGAATATATTGACTTAATGATAGTATCAGTTATAGTCAAGTGTTTTTAGACAACTTTTTAAATATTTTAGAATATGATTTCCTTTTAGTTATTTTTAAGAAAATAACTATTTCTTTCTAAAATATAAACATTTATTTCTTCAGTTATACGTGCGTTTGAAAAAACAAAAAATATGATAGAAAATTTTTACTATAGCTTTTCTAAATTTTACTCTATTTGGTTACATTTTCTATGAAGAAATGATTTTTAAGAAAAATGCTAATATCTTTATAAGACCAACATTTATTTTTATTTCATTATTCCTGCATTTGAAGATGATTGTTGCAGAAGTATTGAATGGATTAATATTAATAAATCTAAAAGTATTAACACACGCGTATGTATAAAAATATATTATTATGAAATTGCGAAGCAGTTTATATGTTTTCAAATTTTTAATAATAATGGTAGTGTTATTTTTTTACAATATTATAGTGTAATTCATTGAATTATGATGATTCGATCAATAATTCCCGGTATGGACACACTTTAATCCATTAGCAGTTTTTTTTTTTTAATTTTTTTAGGTTCTTTCTGTTTCTGTTTTAATTTTTTTTCACTTTTTCATTAAATTTTTAAATAATTAGTATAATTATTAATTTGTATTTTAGTGATTATTTAAATATTGATTTTTTTTCTGTTAAGAGAATTTTTCTAGTGTTGTATCTTCTTAATTAGTTATATGTTGTGATTTGTACTTTTTGTATTGATATATATATATATATATATATATAAAGAGAGTTAGATAATTCAATACTTCTCGAAGAATATTTTAACCTTTTAAAAAACAACTTTCCATTTCCAATTATTTCGGTAATACTAATTTATGAATGTTTACTTGATAAAAATTTACAGAATTACAGGTCATTTTCTAATTTCTATAATATCATTTTAACATAAAATGTCATTTCATTTAAATAATATAAGCAGGCTCTTTTGTAATATTGGTATTCAGAATAAAAAAAAATTCTAAAACATTTCTCACAAAACTTGACAACTATATTCATTAGAATTTAATATTCATTCGCTGTAAAGAAGGAGATTAATATATTCTTAACTCTTCTCTAGGATTCGTTTATTTAAATATATCTGAAATTTAAAAGCTGAGCAAAAGCAACAGAAAAAGATTAATTTTTAATTCATTTTCTAGCACACAACTAATGCTAAAACATAATAAGACAAATTTTTCACTTTGTAAAAGATCACAATAGAAGCATTCATCTGATTCAGGATATAATCACAACAGTATCTCAGTTCATTATCAATAGAAAATGATATTTTTCTTAGAAGCATTACCCTTCTTTTTTTCGAGAAAGACTGAGTGTATTTGTTCATCCCAATTTCCGAAGAGATCATCTGATAGAATAAACTAATCCCTTATGCTTCATAAAATAATGATGTATGTAACGATGAAATGAACTCTGCGTAGTATACTATAATAAAACATTAAGACACTTCTCTAAGATAAACATAATATGTTTGTAGGTGGAACAAATAGATACTGCAGAAATATATTTCTTCTGAAGTGGTTATCTGATCAACCAGAATTAGAACTCTCTTATATATATACACTGGTGTTCAAAATTAAGAGAATTTTCCGATTTGATTGATTATCTCTAGAATTACTGGGCAGATATTAAAGAAATTTGGTTTGTACATAGGGTTGAAACAATACAAAAAAAAAACATACAACAGTAATAATACACACGCATGATCCTGCGTAACATTCATCGGAGTAGCAAAGTATGAAACTGAAACAGCAGTTGCAAAATAGAACAAAAAAACGAGTTAATAGTAGGTATAGTTCCCTCTTACAGATGTACAGGTCTCGCACCTTAAATTTATGCTGGAAATAAGGGAGTTTATGAATTCCTGTGGCAATTAGTCCCACTCGTTCAACATGGTAGTTTTCAGGTCCTTAATGGTTCTCGGAGGAGTGTAGTGAATTACAATTGCCCTCTCTAGAGCGTCGTAAGCATGATCTATAGGATTGGGACCTGAAGATCTGGCCGGACAATCAGTCCGGCGAATATCCACACTTTCCAAAAATTCGGCAACCAGGTGAGCCCTATGTGGCCTCACGTTGTCACCTATTAAAAAGAACTCAGGACCAACTGCACCCCCGAAAAGGCGAACATAGGGCTTCATGTCCTCCTCCCTGTGCTCTCAGGTGTCAAAGTGCTTCTTTCAAAGACATTCAGGTGCGTACGGCCATCCAACATGATGCTTACCCAGATCATAAAGCCTCTGCACCATAATGGTCAATTTATGGGGCATTGGAGGGAAGGAAATGGTTCCCTGGTCCTTTTCATATAAAAGTACTGCGAGAATAACTGGTTAGGCAGAACAGGGACATATCAGTGAAGAGAACAGTCACTCATTGATCCAAGTTCCGGTGTTTATGATCTCTGCTCCATTTTAAGCGGACTCTCCATTTTGCAGAACTGAGCGGGACGCAAACAATAGGTTGTATTGCAAACGGTCCACTCTCATGAAGTCTTCTGGAAGCAGTCATCCTTGAAACTCGGATTTCCGTGACCGCATACAACTCATGAGAGACCTCATAAATTGTAGCATCCCTGTTACGTCTTGGTGTGATGGACAAATGGCGATCTTCTGTGACCCAGTGGCTCTTGGACTACTTTACACAGGCTCTCTCTCGACTGATCTCTTATTCTGAAACTGTTTCCATAACTTGGACACGACGCTGGGCATTAAAACGAATTCCCTGCACCATGCTTACCCAAAAATCGCCACCTCATTCCATCAACTAAACGGTGGTGGTTTTACTGTTTTAGTTTTAATTTAAGTGTTTGCTGCAAAAAGGCAACAAGAAATTTGATGAAATGTGCTAGTTAACACAATGCGGATTTAATATTCCTGTTTTTCGACTATTTCTGCCCGCGCACTTGTATGCGCTTGCGTATTCGACGTACAAGATTTGCATCTTTGTTTCGAAGCTCTATTTTCGCATTTCTTTTCAGTTCATTTCATGAAATTTGACAATATATATATATATATATATATATATATATATATATATTCTATTTATTATAGTTGAAAGTTTATTATATTTGTACCAGTGTTCTCATGTGTATTTTCCTTCAGCCAAATGTTTGGAACTTTATATAACGTTATTTCATTTGAGGTATTTTTCTTATGAATTAACTATGACTTATGTGTTTTTGGCATTCTGTGTTGAAATATTGTGACTAAGAGTGATCTGATTGACAAATAAAAAAAAGTCTTAAAAACAAAGAACAGGTTAGAGAAAGAGTAATAATAGTAGCAGAGATCTGGAAGTTTAAATAACGAGGTAGGTCGTGTCCTGATATTGATAATAAAGAACATATGAACACTCGAGTCCTAGTGTCAACTGATCATATAATAGTGGCGAATGAATTTTGATTTGCCTCGAATTCGCCCCGAGCAGAAGAAATATTCGAAATTGTGATTGTCCGTGTGTGATAATTAACATGGCAAAGAGAAACAACACGATGAACATAAAATTTTGAATTTTGGTTAAATAACGAGGACGACACCTATGTCACACTTTCCTTTCAAAATTTCCACAACTTGCCAATGGGAAGATTTGGAACGTCGATTAAGGTTCCAAACTGAATACTTTACCATCTGAAACCACGTGACTCCCGCCAGAGGACGCTGTAGTTGGAAGTGAGCAGCGTAAACACAAAAAGAACTTTAACTTGAATTTTGACCTGAGAACGAGAGAGAACGCATTTTGCTCTACTATGTAACCTGTGTTATGCCTTATAGTGATGTGTAACTGTTGTAATTAATTTCAATATATATTTTTATTTACACGGAAGTGCAGAGTTTTCATTTTGAATAGATAATGAGTTTGTCTGGTTTGCAACTAAAGTTTAAAGCGAATTTATTTTTAAGCTCCCCGAAACGACAGAAAAAGTATGTCAAATATTGATATTCTTAAAGAATAAGTACATACCTAATCTAAAAAAAAGAGAAACTTAATTAATATTTTTTTGTTTCTTAACATGGAATCCCTACCGGAATAGAGCTTGTGTTTTAAAATTTAAGTATACAAATATAAGAGATTGATGTGATATATTTTAATATATTTTGATTATCATATTTCATAAATTTGATAATTGCAATAAAATGGCCACCGAAAACTCTAAACTCATTCAGTTATGCGAAAAGAAACGCAGAACACTAAGTACGTCATTTACTAAACTTATTTCTAAAATTGAATTAGAAATTCAAAAAACCTAAGTAACTGCTGAAGAGAGCAAAATTGAACTTTATATAGAACAATTAAATAATAAAATTGATTCTCACAAATTAGTTGATTCTGATATAGAAAAGTTACTGAAACCTATTATTATGTTAATAAGTTATTGAAACTTATGAATTAGTTCATTCTGATATTAAAAGTTATTGAGAATCTGGATAAAGAATTTGAATCAGCTGAAGAATACCGTGAAAAAATTGTAACTTGGAGATTCAGAGCAAATAAATATTTGCAAAGTTTGAATCAAAATAAAGGTATTCACGACCCTCCTAATCCCCCCCCCCAATCATTCAGCACATGAAAAGGATGGTAAACATCAAATAATCAACGTCAAACTACTGAAACTAATGATCCTAAAATTTTCTGGTAATATAAGTGAATGGCTTACATTTTGGAACTCTTACAAAACGTCGATTCATAATAATACATTTTTAGACAACGTTAGTAAATTTAATTGTTTAAAAGCCCATTTAACTGGAACAGCTTTGGAAACTATAGGCGGTTTCTCTATTTCTCACGAAAATTATGTTAAAGTTATTAATTTGTTAGAACAGAGATTCGGCAGAAAAGAAACTTCAATAAACACCCATATGAGTCAGTTATTAGAATTTTCCACACTTAAGCGTTCAAATGAAGTAAAAAGTTTGCGGCAACTATTTGACAAAATTTAGATTAATATTAGAAGCTTCGTATCATTAGGCATCGCATCAGATACTTTTAGTACTTTATTATCCCCAGTAATTCTAAAAGCACTGCCAAATGATTTAATATTTGAATTTCATAAAGAATTCGGAGAAGAATATTCCGTAAATGACTTAATTGTAATTTTAAGTAAGCAGCTAATCGCGAAAGAAAAGACGGAGTTATATTTAAAAAAAGAGAGATTCAAAATACTCTCTCTCATATCCCCACTAAGTGTTAATACAGTTAGTTGGCAAAAAGTCAAACCCAGTTTTAAGAGGGAAAAGGGGGCTTAAGCAGCAGCTGTCAGTCAGTTGTTTGTACATAATTCCACAGAAAAATCTAAGTACCTGTTCTGTGAAGACTCATCTCATGCTGGTATAAGTTGCGAATTGGGGAAGAGTTTACCACTTGAACAGCGCAAATCGATATTAATTAAAAAGGGTTTTTGTTTTCGCTGTATCAAACCGGGACACATAAGTTCTTTTTGTAAAACCATAGTAAAATGTACGATTTGTGGGAAAAGACATGCTGATATTATGTGTTACGAAGAAAATAAACATTTTAAAAATGATAAACCAGAATTAAAATAAGTTATTGAAAACATAACGATTTCGAACAATAGTTGTTCTAGGGAATTTTTTCTTCAATATAAATTTTTTTCTTTAATAGTTTATGGTAAAGAAAATAATTTGAAGCATTTGATTAGAGTTATAATAGATGTTGTTAGCCAGAGATCTTATATTACAAAATTTATCGCAGGAAAGATGAACTTAAAGGGGTTAGGAGAGGAAACCGTAAATCATGGTTTATTCGGAAGATTTGAACGCACCGAAAAACATGAAAAATACCATATTAGTCTTCTGAATGTCGATGGAAGCTATAATTGTGAGTTAGACGTTTTAGATGGAAGGAAAATTTCTGCTTCCTTACCAAGAATGAATGATGATAATTGTTTGAAACAATTAAAAGTTCTAGATATTTTAATTAGTGATGCAATGATAAATGAGAAATCCTAATTAAAATACCTAGATCTAAGAACCTAGAAAGACAGAGAAACCTATACCTAGATAGAAAGACAAAAATTCTGTTGAGATTAATTTGCTGATTGTTGCCGCTTACGCAGGGAAATTGTTAACACGGGGAATATAAAAGAAAACTTTCAGGAGGTTTGGTTGCTGTACATACACTCTTAGGGTGGACCGTAATGGGTAAATCTGACATAAAGGCTCCATCCACAAATAGCTCATTGTTAGTATTGTCATTACACGTAAATGATGCTAAAATAACTGGTCTTTGGAAGTTAGACACTTTGGGTATAGACGATAGTAGCGAAAAACGCTCTAAAACCGAGACCCAACAACTTGCTTTGAAACATTTCAGAGAAACCGTTAGCAGAGACAATACTGTCAGATATAAGGTGAATCTACCCTGGTTAGATGGACATCCTCCTTTACATGATAATAAAGAGATGGCCCAAAAAGGGCTAAGAAATACAGTTCGATCCCTGAAATTAACAAATCGGATAAATGAATATCAATAAGTTTTTAATCAGTGGGAAAGAGACGGTGTCATCGAACAAATTAATAAGAACAATGAGATTTCTAAAGGTTTAGGTGTACATTAATCTGCCACACAGAGCAGTATTTAAATACACCTCAACAACTAAAGTACGTCCAGTATTTGATGGATCAGCTAAAACTAGAAAACTCTATATCAATTAATGAATGCATTGAAAAGGGTCCAAATCTTATAGAAATGATCCCAGCTATTCTAAATAGATTTAGATGGGGAAAAATTGGAATTATTTCGGACATAAAGCAGGCATTTTTACAAATAATGCTGAACGAGTCTGATTGAGATGTTTTGCGTTTTATGTGGTGGAAGGATGGAGATCCGCAAAAGACAATCACGTATAGGCATTGTAGGATTGTATTCGGAATATCATATCCCTTCCTACTTGCAGCTGTCTTAAATCATGTATTAGATCAGGTATAAGAGCCTTTAAAAGGTCTTGCTATGAAACTCAAAGACTATATGTATATCGATAATTGTGTTTCAAGCTTAGATTCTGTTTCGGAGTTAGAATCTTTTAGATTAGAATCTCAAAGTATTCTGAAGGCTGCTGAATTTGAATTACGGGGATGGATAAATAATTATCCTTCTGAGTTAAGCGAATTTGTACAAGAAAGCTCAGATTACGAAAAAGAAGTACCGTTTTTGGGTCTTACATGGACTTTGAGAGACGACACTTTGTCTTGTGAGCTGAATAAAATAGAAAACGTGGCTGAATAAAACAGAAAACGTGGATGAACCAATTACCAAAAGGAAAATTCTGTCTATGGCACTCCAGCTATTCGATCCTATAGAGTTCACTTACACCATAACACTAATCCCTAAATTGCTTCATCAGGAATGCTGGGAATTGGAAATATCTTGGGATTCAAAATTATACCTGAATATGTCATTAAAATATTCCATAAATGGAAAGATGAATCAATTTTCTTTAATGACTCTATGGACGCAGTGTGTATTGGATCAAGAAAGAAATCCCTTGGATGACTTTTGTGACCAACCGAGTTAAAGAAATACGAAAACTGTGCTCATTGAAACTGTATGGAGAAAACGTCACAAACAAGGACAAGGTTTCAGGTACTCCTGAGAATCATCCAGAAGGACTGGACAATCCTGACTCTGCTTCTGCTGCTGCCAGAGCTGGACGGATAGTTCGACCACAATCCAGATTCAGTCCATAAGGTGTTGAGTTTCTGTTCTATGTGCCCCGAAACTCAAAGCGGGTAGCTTTCCGAACTGAATACTTTCCCAGCGGAAACCACGTGGCTCCCGCCAGAGGACGCTGTTGTTTAGAGAGAGCAGCGTAAACACAGAAAGAACTTTAACCTTGAACTGAGAACGAGAGAGAACGCATTTTGCTCTACTATGTAACCTGTGTTAAACCTTATAATGATGTGTAACTGTTGTAATTAATATCAATACATATTTTTATTTACAAGGAAGTGAAGAGTTTTCATTTTGAATAGATAATGAGTTTGTCTTGTTTGCAACTAAAGTTTAAAGCACCAGCTTCCCGTAACGACAGAAAAGGTATGTCAAATTTTGATATTCTTAAAGAATAAGTACATACCTAATCTGTAAAAAAGAGAAACTTCATTAATATTTTTTTTTATTTCTTAACAATTAGATTTAACATGCATCAAATATGAAACACGATGGGTCTTTATTTTCATCATGGCTCAAATCTACTACTCGACGAAAAGAATGCTGACCGCGAGGCCGCAACCGTGATCATTGGGCTAACGCTACCGAAACATTTCTAATCAATAAGTTTTTCCGAAAATCTGTCATTACTGAGGCATGTAGGTTTCCGCTCCACATTCGTAATATTTGAATAATGAATCATTTTAAGCATTTCTGTACTGACTATATCTTGTGTGAAAGTTTCCGAGTAGCGATGACACAAATAATTAATAGAAGAGAAATTCTCTTGTGCGAACGTTTTTCATAAATATACAAACATAAAATAATATCTATAATTACAAGATTGCATCACTTGTTCATGTGTAAGGCATTTTTGTTCAAATTATATATTCTTCAAAATGTATTCTGATCAAAAATAAAAATTCCTTGTTTTCAACAGAATTTCTGTCAACATTACTAATTTTTTTAAGAACAGTCCTTTGAATGCTTGACCAGTTTGTGTACACTTAAAAGGTGATTTAATTTAAGTTCTTTTTAACACAATTAAAATGCACAAATTTTGATCCTATGCATGACACAAAAGGCTAAATTGTAAAAATTTTCTTTCAATCCTCATAAAGTTCAATATATATATACATATATATGATGGACATCACACATTCCTCTTTTTCTTCTTTTGATCTTTCTTTTTTTTTTTCGACATCTCTATTCTGAACACCGAATTATTTACCTACAAACATTTATGTGTCAATTCATTGCAATCGTCACCTTTGCATCGAAAGTCGCGCATGTGGTTCAAGTTTCCCAAGCTTATAACTCATTGCAAACTAAGAAAATCTAAAGACTTCCCCGTTTTCTGAAGTATAAAAGCAAACTCTTGCCTTTGGTAGTTCTCTTTTACTACCTGCTTCTACTCAGTTAATACGAGAGTTTTTGTTGCTTCCATTATGTGGACTAAATGTGAAATACTTGAATTGTGTGTTGAAATGTGTGAATCCTTTATTTCATTACTAAGAGTTTCAGAATGTGTATTGCATTTTCTCACTGTCAAGGCTTTCTTCGTTATATATACATATACATATATACATATATATATATATATATATATATATATATATATATATATATATATAGTGGTGGCCAAAATTGTTGAAAATTTTGGATATTTCTATATTTTTTATCTTGGTAAACGTATAGAAAATGTCACATTTCACAAAAGTGCATAGTCGTATATATAATGTTTAAGGGAATTTAATACTGAATTCTATATAAAAATTAAAATTCAAATATTTGCAATTCAAAAAATGTTACACGTACTTTAATTTAAAAAACAAGCACAGTTTAAAAGTGGTTCGGGATTTTTAAATTTCCTGGCCAATCACTGATCTTGATCTAAGAACCAATCAAATGTTAGTAATTACCAATAGAAGCTGACATCATGTTTAGAGTTGGAACAAATTGTCAATGTGATTTGTTCTGTAAAAGAAATGTCATTATTGTCTTTGATATGTAGAAGAAATGGCTGTTTCTTACGTAATCAAATTACAAGTAAGAGTTGTACATGTTTTTAATATTTAGTCAAGAAGTAATTATAGGAAATAAAAGAGGAGATTAGACACCTATAAAGAGATGTATGTTTATTGTGTTACGAGAAAAAGGTCTTTCCTACGCTGAAATTGCAAGACAGGTGAGTGATTCAGTGAGTATATCTTGAGTACGAAAATTTTGTTTACGGTATCAGGAGACAAATTAAATAAGAAACAAAGGAGGAAAAGGCCGAAAAGGGTGCACTATATATATATATTGATTACAGAAGAATAAAAAGGATTAAGTCGCCATGATCGAAGAATGTCAACAATGGCCATCAGAAGTGATCCGAATGATGCTGGTGTTTCTGTCAATTCAAGAATATTGAGGAGAAGGTTAATAGACGTTGGACTAAGAGGTACATTTCCACGAAAAAAACCTCACCTTAATTTACATCAACGCAAAAAAAGTCGACTGGACAAAGGAATACATTCATTGGACAGATTATCAGTGGTCACGAGTTATATGGAGCAATGAAATTAAGATATCGTTATTCGGTATTGATGGGCGAAAATATGTAAGACTTAGATTAGGACAATAGATACATTCTGATTGAAGTCAGGCAACTATAAAGAATCCACTTAGTGTTATGATTTGCCCCTGAATATCAGCAGATGGTATTGGTCACCTTCATATCATTGATGGTCACTGAATGCCAAAAATACATTGACACTATTCTAAAACAAAAAATTCTACCTTCCATCAGAGATAGATATCTTTGCCAACGATGCTTCATTTATTTTTCAGCAGGATTCTGCTCCCTGCCACAAAGCAAAATTATCGAAAAAGTGGTTTCTTACAAATAGCATTGAATTCTTGTCCCGACTTCAATTCTATCGAAAATTGTGACACCTTTTGAATACTCTTGTCCAAATGAGTCGGGCATCAAATAAAAGGGAACTAATCGAGGCTATAATTGTTCCATAGCATCATGTAATAAGGAAGAAAGACCTTAAAAGTATCATCAGCTCAATCAGATATCCATGTGAAGCTGTCATAACAAATATTGGCTACCGTACTGAGTACTGATAACTCACTGAAATCATCAGTATCTAATGTATATCGCTAATTATAGCAGCTTAACCTTTTCTTGTAAATACTTGAATTTTTTTTTCTATTAAATTCAATATTAAATTCTCTTTAAAATGATATATGCGACTTTGCATTTTGTGAAACATAACATCTCAAATTCCACAATTATGAGTGTTAACTTGCACATTGAGGCAAAAGTGAGATTCATTACACTATAGAATGTTCGAATGACAAGTGACATCAACCACATTTGAGCACCGAATTCAAATTCAAAGGTTTTACGAGCTTATGAGTTCTAGTCTTGCAAATGATAGTCTTGATTTTGTAGAGATGAAAAAGCAAAATCCGTCATAAGATTTATTCTACTAAGGAATCGGCACATCAAATACACGGGAGACATCTCACACACTCACACTACAATCTAGCAACTAACTTCTAGATGCAACGACCACGGTAGCCTCATTTTTGACTCTAGAAGACGGGATTTGCTTTCGCCCTCAATCTGAAAGAGTGCTAAGTTGTGCTGCTAGAACAATTTTACCATTAGAATTTTTTCTTCTTATGTAATCAGGATGTGTAGAAAAGTAACTAATACTAGTAAAAAACTGCTCTCTTTTATCCAAGTAATAATGCTAATAGGCATGTGCTGTATAGCAAAGTTTTCAGTTAATGCAAATAATCAGCTCTGCCCCACCTATCGAGGGAATTTCATACTTAATGTTTTTTATTTAATTAATATGAAACATGTCACTTGAATTATTTGTAGTTCAAATTTAATTTCATTTGAACCAAGAAAGCGAATTTAGAGCTCTCTTTCTTTCTCTCTCTGTATATATATATATATATATATATATATATATATATATATATATATATTCTCTATAACAAAAAAAAACAATACACCCAAAAGGAATTGCCCGATTGTAATGAAATTTGTATGCAAAGATATTTGAACAAACATACAAATGATTAAAATTTTGTGTCCAATGAATGAATAGCGAGAGCTACAGCGCATCGGAGCTGCACACTTAGCAGGTGTATTTAAGAAGCGATTCTCAATCTGATGATCATATTTTCTATTACATAGCAATTTAGGATACATTTCAACGATTGAAAAAATGCCTTGTCATAAGATTAGAGCTCATTACGAGCAGCTGTCATAGTTTAGAAGTGTTTGTATCATTGAATTAAAAGAGGCAGGTTGGGGAAATACAGAGAATCGCTCGTCATATGGGTCGAAGCGATCCAATGATTAGAAGATGCTGGCAAGAATGGGTAGACAAAGGCAGATTTTAGCGTCATGATGGTAGCAATCGACCTAGGGCCACAGTAGATTGGAAGGACAGAGTGATTGTCAGATCAGCTGTCACTGAGCCTGAATCATCGATATCAACCATTTGACGTGTGACCTGCACACGAGTGTCCACGATGAGCATTCACAAATGGCTGATAGAATGAAATCTACGGTCGTACCAATCGTTATACTACCTGCCACTGACACCTGCACACTGTCAAGCCAGATTACGATGTTGTTTGGCTCGAACAGGTTGGAATTATGCTGACTGGGGACGTATAGTGTTTAGCTACGAATCCCGCTTCCAACTATGTCCTGACGATCATCGAAGCAGTTCCTGTAGACGCTCAGGACAGCGTGCCGATCCTGCTTTCACTATTGCAAGCCTCACAGACCCTCAACCAGGAGTTATGGTTTGGAGTGTCATTTCGCTTGATAGCCGGACCACTTTGGTCATCATTAGAGGAACATTTACTGCACAGCGGTACGCCGACGACATTCTGAGACCTGTTTTGCTACCGTTCCTTTTGCAGTACCCTTCCTTATTTTTCAGCAAGATAACTAATACCAGAACACTTGCTTGGTCAGCCAGATCTCTCCCCAATCGATCATGTCAGTGATATGATAGGGAAGGCGACAGCATCTACCAGGGAATGTTGAAGACTTTGCCCTACAATTGGAGCAAAATTGGCAAGAAATACTGCAGGGGACCATCATTGAAATTCATCATTCTATGCCACTTCATGTGGCGATGTGCATCCAGGCTAGAGATGGGTCAACACCTTATTGAGCTCGTTACATTGTAACTATGTAACTCGGAAATAAAACATTCAATTTTTATGAAATTTTAATCATTTTCTATTTTTATATAATTTTCCAATCTCCTATTTTTTGGTCTCCATCGGACAACTCTTTCTTGAAGCGTCGTTTCTTTTGTTATCAAGTGCATATATACAATAATTATCTTCACAAATTTAAACTTTAATAAATTCTAAGCTAAAAAAAAGATATTTACATTCTGTTTTCTGTTGTTAATAGTGAAACTCATCAATGTTTTTTTTTCTTCTTAGGCTAGTCAGTTGTAAGTGAGCATCTGGATTCCACAGGAGAAAGTACCATATGTGGTATGGTTCATACAGAGCAAATCGGAAACACAGGTTCAACGAAATTTTTGGACCAAATTTAAATAGAACACTCCATTCAGACACAGCCTCCGAAAATAGCACACTAGTTTCATGACCACAGGCTCTGTGTTACATAAGAAAAGACCAGGACGACCCAGAATAAGTGCTGAAAATATTGAGCGGGTACGTAAAGTATTCCCGCGCAGTTCGAAAAAATTAGTTCGTCCGACTGCTAGACAACTGCAAATATCCAGGTCAACAGCGCACATGATCAACAAAACATGCTTCACAAAATCTTGCATCTCTATGTCTATAAAATACAGTTGTAGCAAACATTATTGCCAACAGACTATCCAAAATACGTGGAATTTGCTATAGAGATGTTACACGATATCCATGGAGATGAAATATTCTTACAACAGGTGCGCCTTATTGATGAGTCTACATTTATGTGTTCGGCTAACTAAGCCATCATAATATTAAAATTTGTGGTGAGAAACCTGACGTGAAAAACTAGAGATGGAAAGTCAGCCAATGTATGAAGAAGTCTGATACACAACCGAATCATTAGGCCTTTTTTTCTTCCCTGAATACACAGTTAATGGACATATTTACCAAGATATGCTTCAACTATTTGCTCTTCCGCAGTTAGATGATTTGCAGCCCAATGTTTGGCTCCAGTAGGATGGTTCTCCACCAAAGAGCAGTTCATGATCACCCAGACGAAACCTTTCCCAGCCGATGGATTAGACGGGGTGGCCCGATTCCATAATCACTAAGATCTCAGGACTTCACACTCTCGAATTGTTTTTATGGAGTTATTAGGATGCTTTTTTTTCCTGACAAATGTTACTGACATTGCTGCCTTAAAATGCCACATTACAGATGCTTTTGCCACTTTTACCACTTTTGCACACGAGATGTTACAGCGTACTTTATGATTCTCTCTTTCATTTTTGAGAAATTCGTTCCATTGTTGAACAAGAAGAAATGGAGTAAGATGTATTGGCACCATAAACATGGTAAAGTCCATTATTGAATCCCATATCAATATGCAGGTTTTGTTTTGCTAGATATCTATGTTTATAACTTATTTACTATTAACTTTTTCTTTTGTTTTGAATTATTCTTAGTTAAATGTTCTTTCACTCTCTGTCTCTCTATATATAAACACAAATAATACATATCATCCCATATAACAATTTATGAACTTCCTACACAAAATAAATTCTATTAATAGAAAAAAACTTAAAAAAATCATTGAGAAACAAATTAATATTTATAAAAATAAGATAAAGGTTTAGTAAATATTTAAATATTCTAAAATTTAAATCCTAAAAAATGAAAAACTCAAAACAATCTATTTAAGAACCAAAATATTTTTTTAAACAAAAGCAAAAACATCAGAATAATGGACAAAATGTAATTGATACTGTTCCATACATTGGAATGAAACAATACGTGTATGTACACTTAATTACTGATCAAACTATCACATTTCAGTGAATTACATAACAAAAAATATGGTAACAAACCAAAACTCAGAAAATTCAGAAAATTTACCACAGATAAAAGAAGGTAAGCATCTTAAATGTAACTGCAAAAAACTAAATTACTCATAACTAAGCATCTAAAATATTGTAAAACTAATTGAAAATCCAAATATAAAAAAATATAGATTAAATCAAAAATTAAACAAAAAATTAAGCATACATAAACAAAATGTAAACTAAAATGATTACCAATGGTTCACAATCAGGAAGTATTTAGGTCATTTACTGATTACAAAAACAATTACAGAAACAAATAAACTATCTAATCCTGTAATTGAAAATATAAGTGAGAGGTGAGAATAAGATGCTATCATTCTTCCTAAATTTAACTAACGTCTAAATCAAAATCCAAACATCGTTATTTCAAACAAACTTCGATTAATATATAAATCAAGTGCAATATTTCTTCCAACATGTAGTGCGGTTTCAAATTTTTCCTCTCTAACATCTGCTTCTAATAGATTTTGCGAGGAATCTACTCTACCCACAAACTAGAAGATTCATTATAAATAACTTCTTAATACAGCTTGTATCAAAAATCTATTAAGGTTATATAAAAGTAACAAGAGCTCGCTGAAAGAAACATATTTAGTAAAAGGGAATAGAAGCATACTTAAAATGTAAATGATGAAACATAATGAAGTTCGAGAAGACCATAAAAATTTATGTAATAAAACTAGTTTTAACATGTTGGCTGATATGCAAATGATCTGTATATTTTGTATATCATGGAAGTTTTACGTGTGAACATAGCTGTTTATATCAGTCTTTAAATGAAATATTTACACACACACACACACACACACACACACATATATATATATATATATATATATATATATATATATATATATATATATATATACTGAAAATCTATGAAAGAATAATTTAAAACACTTAAAAAGACAAAAATCCAGAAAGAAATGTAACAATGAAAGAAAAATAAATGAAAATATGGAACCCAGCAAGTCAAAAAGCAATATCGGGCTGAGGACCGATTAAGCGGGGTTAAACTAGTTCAATGGTACCAACCTTCCCCCTTTGCAACTTGGTAGGCTGAATTAGGAAATCCAAATTGCAAAAGAGTTCATGATTAAAAGATGCAAACAAATTCAGCGATAAAATCTACAAAAATAAAATCTATAATTCCTGGTAGGCTGAATTGGGAAATCCAAATTACAAAAGAGTTCAATGATTAAAAAATGCAAAAAATTTCAATGATAAAATTTACAAAATAAAATCTATCATTCTAAAAATTATCAACAAATCAAAATATAAAAATTACTTACAAAATTCAAAGAAATGAAGATTCAAATATGTGAGTAGTAAGACGGAATTTTCTTTAAGCTTCAAGATGTATATCACATACTCAAAATGAAAAAATATAACACATCATCACCATATAAATTGAAAAAAGATTTAAGTCATTGTTTGATTGGTAATAAAATGTAAAAAGATGCAAACAATTGGTTGGTAATAAGTAGTATGGTGAAGGAGTATAACGGTCCAGACAGTGAGTAAAAATGTAAGCTGTGTAAATGTAAATAAATAAATTCTTCACGGCTAGACCACTAACAAGCCGACTTTGTGGACCTATTGTTGTGTGGTGGATTTGAAATTGGATCACGATTCGCAAAGATGTTTAATATATTTGCGATGTATATAAGTATTTAAGAAATTTATTGGATAATCATGATCCAAACAGTTGTTGAAGAATTTTTTAATGTTATTAAATTTGTCTATTTTATGCGTGGTTAATTTGTTATTACGTAATAAAAAGCCCAATAAAATATTCCTATAAATGGATCTGTGTAGATTACTGTTCCAAAAAGGTATTTTAATTACATGGAATTCGAATCTCTCTCTTTTATCAAAAATATTACTAATAAGTCTATTGTCAATTATTTGTTAATCGAGATCTAAAAATTCTACTGTATTTGAATTAAGATTAGTTTTTAATAATTTGAGGTAATTAGGGTAAAATGAAATATTTGGTTTAAAATCCTCTGTTTTACCTAAAATAATTAGATCATCTATGTAACGAAAAAGAAAGTAAGAATCATTGTCAATCTGTTGTAATTCATAAAAATGTAAATAAAAATTGGCCAGACAATTACTAGCTGGACCTCCCTGAGGGAGACCCTGAATTTGTTTATAGAGATTTTGACCAAAAACTATAAAATTCTCTTGTAATACAAGTTTAACGAGAGTATTGAATTTTTCCTGTTTTATTGTTTGATTAAAATGATATTTATTGTATAAAATTGCAAGAACCTTAATTAAATCTTGAATATCTATTGAGTTAAAAAGGTCTTCAAAATCATATCCATGTATAGAGAATACCTCTTGTTCCTTCATGTTTTTGACAATTTCAAAACTATTTATAATAACGGTATTATCAATATTGTCAATATATATATATATAACCTATATATATATATATATATATATATATATATGGGTTGAGAGAGAGTGTGTATGTATGACAGAGAGAATGCCTGTGTGTGTAATTATCAGTGACATTCGTTCTTAATTACATAATTTCTTCTATTTTCCTTATCTCAAAATTAATTTAAAACGATAAAAAAAATATATAATGATTCAAACGTATGCATTTTCTTTAAAATTATGAATATATATTTTTTTTTTTGCATGCTCCTTCGTTTTAGCTAATTTATTATTACTTTTGAAAGACTGCTGGTAAATATTCTTAAATAAACTATCCTAAATTGCTTATTATATTTTATTCGTGGTGGTGAAACTAGAATTTTGCTCCAGGCACTGTGTTTCGTCAACATTGCATATTTACGGAAAATTCCTGTTTGAAAATAATTCTCTTTGTTCTCTTACTCCTTCCTTCCCTTTCGTCCCAATTAAAATGTTTCAATTTTCTACTTAGTTAAAACACCAGGCTTGATACTAACTTTATTCGCTCAATTAGTTTTAAACGCTTTCATTTTAATTTAGTCTCAAGAGAATAAATCAAAGTTACGAATAAATATCCTTGCGTAGCTTGTATAAGTGTAAAGTAATGATCTGGTGCATTTTGCATTGAGTTTAACACAGTCTTCAATCTTATTAAGCCGTGTTGATACAAGGCGAAGCTTTGTTTCCTAGTTCACATAATTTATTTGGTAATTCATTTAATAAAACTTTCTGTTCAATTGAACTGTCAGGATTAATAAAAATTTCATTATATTTATTTTATGAAATAAATATAAACATTTAAATTTAAATACTATTTAAATTATTTCACAAAATAGTACGAAATTTATTGGAAATCTATTAAGATATATTGTACAAAATTCATACAAAAATATTTAAATACTGCTAATGATCATTTCTCAAATTTTCTAAAGTTTGTACTGAGTAGTTTACACAAAGATAAAACCCATTTTTTTTTTGTTTTAAAGTCTTAATGATACTGATTACTTACAAAAGAAAACAGTTTTAACCAATGAAATTTGAAACTAGTAAACCAAAAATGTCTCACTGATTTTAAAGCTGATGTAATTACTTCTAATCTTAATCTTAGTGTATGGAAATAAAGTTTATTTTCCCATATTCTAAGAATATGATTAATATCCAAATTTTCTTCACAGATCATTAAATAATACGAATTTTGATAAATATAGAAATTTCAAAAGGAAAGTTTAAGACCATTACTTGTGTGTGTGTGTGAGAGTGTGTGTATTGTGTCAAAATAGAAATTAAATACGTGTTGATTAAAACCAATTCGGTCTTAGTATATTCATAAATATATTCATGCGTATATTCGTAATTGGTTAGAATGTACTCATTCAGTATGAGTATATTCATATCAAATTATAAATTTGTACTCTTGCGTACAATCCAGTAAGAGTATAAATTAATAATCAATATTCGAATGTCTTCTTTTTACTATGTGACGTTGTGCTATTCACAATTTTCACTTCAATAACCTTGGATTCTTTTGGTAATTTGAATTGCATAAAATAACAATTCCTTGACTATCAAAATAAACATTATTAGGTAAATTAGATGAAAAAAGCAATGTAGTCGATTGATTTAGAAATGTGATATATAAGCAAAATAAAGTAGAAAAGAAAGAGAAGGTAGACAGATTATAAAGACAAGCTGATAATTTGTAAATTGGATTACATTACTGTAGTTAATTGTTTGGTTTGAAGCTAGTTAGAGATGACTTTTGATTAGAATAATAGTAATCGAATCTACCATAATTGAGAAGTGTTTGAATCAAAGGAGTGATTTGGTAAGCTCAGACATTATCTGAATATTATTAACTAGAATTAACTGAGTTAAGAGATATTCGATCTTGTCTGTTCTTTCATGAATAATAAAATATGATGGCTTTCTCCTAAGTATTCTCAATTCAAATTTTATACTTATAGAATATTTAATTAGTGTTTAAGATGGTTGTGGAGTTAAATAATGAAAGACGACCGTTATAAATTTGTTTGAGAAATTTATACATCAAAGCATAAGAAACATTTTTCTATGTTAAAATTACTGTCATTCGAAAGTTAATTTTATCGAAAATTTTAATTCCTAAACATATAAGTAAATTCGTAATGCATAGATAGACTGTTACATATCAACATCCAGAAATTACTATACCCAAAGATTATATTTAATTCATGAGCGTGTATTTTTAAATTAGTATGATTTTCGATGTATAGAACATATGTAGAAAATCATACCTGTTTAATGTACGAGGCATGTTTTTTAAGTAAGTACCGTTTTGCGATTCCGCCTCCGCAGCGCTCCGGTCTGCGTTCCGCGCATGCTTGCTGGTTACCTACATCTCTTGTCTACGCACTGACGCCATTACAGTCTGATTCTTCATTGTATACGTTGTTTACTGAGTGTTTAAGATGCCTCCGACAATCGTGAGTCCCGCTGATTGTGAAGTACGGGCTGTTATACGATTTCTTAGTGCTAAAGGCGTAAAACCGATCGATATTCATCGTGAGATCTGTGAAGTTTACGGACAAAACATTATGAGTGATGGAATGGTAAGGAAATGGGTGAGAGCATTTAAAGATGGCCGCACAAATGTGCATGATGAAGAACGGAGTGGGAGTCCTTCGGTCGTTAATGAAGATTTGGTGCAGAAAGTGGACGAAAAGGTGAGAGAAAACAGACGCTTTACAATTTCATCATTGTCCGACTGCTTTCCTCAATGTTCTCGTAGTGTTTTGTATCGCATTGTGACCGAGAACTTGAATTACCGGAAATTGTGTTCACGTTGGGTTCCAAAAATGTTGACGGATTTGCACAAAACCCAACGTTTAGGCAGTGCATTGACTTTCCTTGAGCGGTACCGCAATGAAGGTGAAGATTTTTAGACCAAATTGTTACTGGTGACGAAACATGGGTGGCCTACGTCACACCAGAATCGAAACAACAATCCATGGAATGGCGACATTCATCATCACCCAAAAGAGTGAAGTTTAAGCAAACAATTTCTGCCCGGAAAATCATGTGCACAGTTTTTTGGGACAGAAAAGGAGTATTGCTAGTGGAGTTTCTGCCTCGTAATGAGACAATCAATACAGCGTCTTATTGTGAGACATTGAACAATCTGCGTCGTGCAATCCAGAACAAAAGACGTGGCAAGTTGAGTAAGGGTATCGTTTTGCTGCATGACAATGCCCGTCCACATGTGGCTAATCGGACCAAAGATCTCATCAAATCTTTTAAATGGGAAACTCTAGATCATCCTCCATACAGCCCTGATCTGGCGCCCAGCGACTACCATTTGTTCCTGCACTTGAAGAAACACCTGGGCGGTCAGCGTCTTCAAGACGATAACGAAGTCAAAACATTTGTGATACAGTGGTTAACAAGTCAGGCGGCAGAATTTTATGAGGAGGGTATTCAAAAACTGGTGCCACGTTATGACAAGTGCCTCAATATTCACGGAAATTATGCAGAAAAGTAGATTAAGGTACTGGCTTTAATGTAAAAATAAAATTATTGCGATATCTTTGCACGTCTTTTTTAAATTTCAAAACGGTACTTACTTAAAAAACATGCCTCGTATATGCAAATATAAGTAATATACTCTATATACTCTAAGATTTATAAATATCAGTCATTCTTTTTCCAATTTTAAGATTAAATTAGTTATTATTGCAACCTTACTCTGTTTCTTCCTCTTATATTCGAGTATTATTATTGAAATAAATAAAACATGCCACAAGAAAGTTATCCAATAGAAGCTAATTTTCATGTATTAATACTTTTCAATCCATAGAGCAACAATTTAAATTTTAGTCAATGATTAAAATGTTTTAATTATACAGCCTCCATCGTATGGATGATGTTTTAAAAAGCAAAAATTCCATTTTTAGGGTATAACATGAATTCGTATTCAGTTCTATCGACTTACTTTGATTGAACCAATTTTTCAAATACCTGTGCATTTGCTTTCACACGAAGTAAACATGTCACTAAGATGAAAAGGATTTTTCCCTGGAAAGGAAATCAAATTTTCTTTCTACTACGAAGGAATTAGATGCCATATTCGGAGATATTTGCTAGAATATTTGAACTATGGTTGAACATAGCGTCTAAGATTTAGAGGTAGTATTACAGATTTGATAATCCTTCCAGGTAATCATCAGAATATCCTTCACAGAACCAGATCATTCGTTATGAGAGTTCCAACGTATAATTGAGTTATAAGTGATCACTAGATAATAAAGTGACACTCGAGAATGTCATATTATAAAATAGCTCTAACTTTTAACACTGTTCTTCCCTTACAGACACTTAAAAGCTCCTTCACAATGACCCTGAGATTATTTGACCCGGTTTTTCATAGACTAGGCGAAATTACTTTCATTGTTTTGGCCCATCTTAATATGATATTCAATGTTCATAGAAGTAGACTCTAAGTGTCACCCTAGAGATCCATGGAATATTATCCAGATTATCACCTATCCTACAATAGAACGCTAGGTCCATAGTACTACTTTATTATATAGAACGTCTCTTTAGATTGCCATACATAACATTCCATCAGCACGGCAGAAAGTTGAAGGTGGTTTTCTTTCTTAGAACGACAACATAGCAAGAAAAGAGAGAGAGAGAGAGAGCCATCTGGTGAAACTGACCTATTTAAAAATAAATACATAATTTCAATTCTAGAATAACCCAGCGTATTATATCTTTCTTTTGAAATTTCTGTTAACTTTTTTATTTTTCATTTAATTAATTTTTTTTAATTTTATACATTTTTCAAAGTAAAATTGGAATAAAGAACTTTCGTTCGACTTTCTATTTGCGATTTTTATCAATCTATTTTATGTGTGGTTTGGTATATATATCTTCTTTCTCATTAGTTCAGTTGTGATTTTTTAGATATTGTTTTAATTATTGTTGTTGAATTAATTTCCTAGTTTATTTATAAACGAAATTTTAAAGTTCAATTACATATAAGTTCCAATACATGTATTACGTCTTACACCAATCACCGTTAAGAGGAGTGTATTGAAACAGATAAATAATTATGTATTTTAGTGAGACCAAACAACTTCAATAAAGAGAAGTGTTTATTTGTAACGTAGCCTTTACAAATACTAACACACACGCGTATGCCTATCAGTATTAATAATTATATATTAACATCCAAAATTCAAAGAACATATGCTTTCTTAATATTTAAAAAATCAGCTTAATTAATGTAGTTCTTAGATGAAAGAATTCATAATACATAAAATATATAATGCGGAGAATTTTTTTCAGTTTTCCATCATCTTATTAGCAAATTTTATTGAGTTGGATAATTCAATTTAAGTAAGAATTCCATTTTAATCGAAGCTAGTACAGGGTGTTCAGTTCAGTTTTCGATATCCAAAAAAAAAAAAAAAAGGCTTAGAGAGAGAGAGAGAGAGAGAGGAAAAAAATTCCATTACGTAAGGTGAGGTCAGAGAAAAATATAATTGTATCTAGAAACAAAGGAAAGTATGGCAGCAACTTTCACGTAAAAGAACTTGTTGATGATAATACGTTTAAAAGTAATCTTTTTTTATTTCGGAACGTCAAAAGCAACAGCAAAGACACACACCAAATCTTTTATTGAATTAGCTGTTAATGAGAAAATTCTATCAGACTTCAGTGGAAGTTTCCTAACACTGACAGTAGTGGCACCGAATAAAAGTACACGAAATAAATGTCACCTAATACTAATAATAATATCTAACTACCATCGGAGAAGCTAACATTTTTTTTACTGTTTGTGTAATGCATTCAAGGTTTCATTAAACACTTTTTTATTCTAACTTCGGCTTCATTAATTAGACACTAATTTCCTTTTAAAAATGAAATGTTAATATAAGTTTTATAGTGTTCAGTATAACAGTATAATATATATATATATATATATATATATATATTTAAAAAAAATTATGAATAATTTATTTGTTGAAAAATACGCATTATTTGAAATTTTTTTTATGTCCTAATTCTTTTTCTCTATTCCTAATTGCTTCTAGTGCGACTTTAATAAAACCAGATCAAATCATATAATTTAGACACAAATTTACATGTCTTTGCCTCACAATATGGTTGATACCTTTTTGGACTATAATGTTAGCAAATAACTCATATAAATTATTCCTTTGCGTGATAAAAATTAATGAATTTCATTGTATGCTCACTAATTTTTCTGTAACATTTCTAATATTCACACAAACTTTCTTCAGATATTGCATTTAATTATGAATACTAAATCGAAATAAATCAATGTTTATTCATCATATATTAATCTTAAGAATACAATTGAATAAAATGTTCATTTAATAATAATAAAAAAATAATGTTCATTTAAAAACTATTCTGCTCGTTGACATAACATAAGTTTAAAGAATTTAACCTATAACTTAACGGGTCTTTTAAGCATCTCTATCAAATGCAATGTTCAATTAAATAATTGATATTAATTCTTAAATCTACATTAAGAAGTTTGATAACAATATTAGTTCCGGACAAATATCAAACTTTTCCCAGTATTTGAATACTAGTTAATACATGAAGTAAAACATGTTCATCATAGTAAAATATTGTAAAATAATGAGCATAATTCGGAATATCACTAGATTTCATCTAACAATTTTACCACAATTTCTTTTTTCTTTTAAATATTTGCAGCTTAGACCATTAAATTAAATCTATACAAACTACAATTAACTAAAATATAAAAAAAAATCAAATTAATGGACTTACATTGCGCTGTATTTCTCATTTCAAGCTTTTGAAACATCATGGTTCGTTAAGATTACTATTTAAAAATAATTAAAGATTCTTATAGATTTGCATAATCGATATTTTTTGAGTTTCGTGATTATGAAAACCAATTCCGCAATGAAAATTCATGTATTTCAAAATGTGTGTATATGAAAGCTGTATTTTAAGAAAGAATTTACAGCGATATAATTAGTTATAGAATTGAAATATACGTGGCTATTAAATATCAAGACTGACGCTGTAAAATATTTTATTTCATTGTCATATATATTTATTCATTATCACCATCAATATACACCCCTCCTCTATCTCTACAAGGGTCCGTGCAAATCCTCCATTGTTCGAAAAAGTGCTGGAAGCCTTCTTTTGTCAGTTCCCTCTGCACATATATCATGGCCGCGGTAGCCTAGTAGTCATGGCTTCGGATTCGTGGCCGGCGGTTTGCGTTCAGTCGCGGGTTCGATCTTTGGCCGCTAAAGACCCGCTGTGTAGCCGGGGCTGAAGCACGTTAACTCTGTCGGGGCCAAAATCCACCGTGGCCTGATGTGGAAGTTAGGAGAGGAGGTACTAGCTCAGGTGTCGTCCTCGTCACTTGAACGTGCTTCAAAATTATATGGTCCGTCGCCCATACCCCTAGTGTTGCTTCTAGAGCGTCGTTAATAAAAATTAAAAAAACTCAGGACATATACCGTTTTCTCTTTCATAGCTTTAACGACTCAAATCTTATTTCTTTTAAAGCAGATTTCACCTTTAGAAACAGATAGAAGTCGTATGACGCAAGATCCGAAAAGAATAAGGCGGATTGGTCTAACACTGGAATTCTGTATGTGGCTAGAAAACTCTTGAGACAGACAATATGGAATGAACCGGTACATTGTCCTTATCTCTCACTCTCAAACCATTCATGTGTTAAACATTCGTTGCCATGCACTTCTTTCAATAAATGATGTTTCAGTAGGAGATTTTCCAAGTTTCATGCGAAATATCACAGCAATTTGCTTACTTATCATTTTTCCTGAGAAACAAAGAGCAACTATAATGCGAACGAAGACCACGGTTGTACGGATTTGTTTACAGAAATGAGAGGCACTGCATTCGAAAGAGAAGGCTTCACGCTAAACAGCTGTTGATCGCTGGAATTTTGCGCTTTTATACTTCTTCTGTAGCAGTGTCAGTCTCGTTATTTAATAGCCACACCTGGTATTAACTTATTAAAATGAGTCTCTTCATGATATGAATTATTCTGTTTATAAAGAATTTCACTTTGTAACTCAGGCACTTAACTATTCATCCTTAGCATTTTGTGAGTTGCATGTTAGTTATAGAAAGTCTTGACTGTCTTGGAACATGCTTATATCAGTGTTAATTTGTTATTATTAATATTTTTATGTACAGAAGAGATAAAAACGCTTAAGATAATGCATGTATTAACAAAACTGATCCATTTAATTAAATCGTGTGGCATAAGTTCCAAGAAAAACAGAAAGATTGAATTAATAACATTTTATGCAAACTTGTTTATTATCAGGAGTATTTTAGAGTAACATTTTTGTTTACCTTCGTTCTAATTTTATTAGTCATATTCATGATGCTGAGAATACGTTCATGTGTTTGTATGTAATATGGAATGAGAAAGGAGTTACCATGTTTTAATGTGACGAAACAAATTATGAACGTAACGGTAAAAAGATGGGGTATATGGTAATAATTATGAAAATAAATCAAATGAAGAGTGTACATAACAAGATTACATTAACACTAGTTAACTTAAGTCATTTCATTTAAAATCTGTATTGAAAAAATATTAATAACCTGGGTATTAAACAATATGTATAAAATATTTATATTTCAATTCAGAATCTTAAAATATAGTATTTTATTAGATTTTATTCCCATGGGATTTTAGATTTCCTACTTGTGAGTTAACTTTAAGAATAAAATATGAAAATTAATAAATAGAATATTAAAACAACTACAAATGAAAAAGAAATAAATTCACAAGAAAGTACTATTTTACACCAGCCTGGTTTTGTAAGCAACATCTAACGTCACTCTTTAATTGATTAAGCGCGTTTTATATATATTACAGTTATTGCGCTTGGATGAATTTCTGAGTATTAATCAAGCGTGCTAAAGATTAAGCAGACTCTTCGTCTGCGAATTCTTCATATAAATCACACAAAATTTATATCACTTACCACACCGCTACCTTAGAGAAATTATTACTTACAATCAGGATATTTAGACGCTGAATACACCAGAACTTATACTATCCGAACGATATGACTCAGATTTTGAGAAACTTTCCATCTAACCCACATTTTAAGTGTATTATTTTAGATTTAAATCTCAGACTCTCTGTATCTCCCACTTATAGATGTTTTTGTTAGCATTTTAGTTTCGCAATAAACTTTTGAAACACCCACCATGAAATAAAATGCTTGCTTATCTCAAAGACATCTAAAATTGAGATGAAAAATGAGGCATGTGACGTCAGATAACTAACGATTGCAAACTGATAGTTAATGATATATGTATATTAGCTTTGCTAATATACATATGTCAGAAAAGTATAAAATTATAATAATATCACTATTGGTATGAATAACGTTTCATATATGTTTTGCTTTACCTAATGTCTAATATGTGTATCATTTAAAAAGTCTAAACATGTTATTATTTTAAACAGTCACCTCAATTTTTTCCTCTCACATCTTTAAAATCTTCTATACATGTGGATAAAGCTAATTTCAATTAGTTTCAGAATGTATGAGATTGATACAAAAAAGCAATAATAAAAATAAATTTAATAAGATTTAAATTTCAAATACTTCTAATTTTTAATAATTATTTGTCTTCTTTAATCTTGATAAAATGAGATGTGATGAATATTTTTATATGATTATGTTGCGTGTAGGATTGATTCCTTTATAAAATATTATTTTTCTAAAACTACTGATTTTCTTTTTATAAAAAATAATGCTTCTGATAAAATCTTTTGATGTTACAAAAAACTGAATATCCATAACTAGTTAAAAAAATTAAGACTAATAAGAAATCAATGAGTATTTCTTCATTAAAAGTATATTTAAATTTTACAACTTATAATTTTAGCTTATAAGATATTTACGATTGTCTTTTTTCTTCCTTATATGTTTTGATCTGATGAAATGATGATATTTATTTAAAAATAATATTGCTTACTTTAAAATTATACGTGAACATGAAATTAAAATATTAGTTGAAGCAAGTTGCATGCATTTAATTCGTACTGGATCATTGATTATTTAATATTTCAGAGGGAAAGTGAAAATTACATTATTTCAGAGAAAAGTGAAAATTACATTATTTCAGTAAGTCCGAAAAAAATATCTCCTTCATTACTACTATCATACAACGTCTGTTCATACAAATATTCTGTAACTGATAAAAAATTATATCACATATCCCAAAATATTTATTTCTTCAAAAATAATGTGTGAAAATAGTTGTCACATCTTGATTGGTTCAAACTTATTGGAAATAATGTATTACTCACCTAAAATAATTTTCAGAAAACTCACGAGAAAATTAAGTTACATTAAAATGTATTGTATTCAATTAAAGTTTACTTTTTTTTAAAATAAAATTGTGGTTCTATTTCAAATTGGGCGTGTTGGTTCTCTTCTGGGAGATATTCATTGCATTTACATTTTTTCCAAGGTAACATCAGAGATGGTATAAAATGTTTTCGCAATCCATACTTTAATTAACCTCATTAGAATGTACATGCCAATTACTGCTCCATATTATTATTGTAAAACAAACATTTATCAACTTATAAATATGTTTCTCAACTTTAATTGTACGATATAAATTAGATAAAAGCACTTTATAAAAAAACTTAACTCTAGTAACAACATGACCTCTTACAACTATTTTAAATCTATAAAGATAAGCATTTGTATTTTTAATAACTTATCAGAATTTAGGAATATTTACAAATTTCTTGATAGGAGTTAAATACTTTATTATAAAACTAAAATTTTGAATGGAAAACTAATATACATAACTTACTTTGAGAAAAACTATCAAGACAAACAAAATAAATACGAATAACCCTCAAACGTACACACTAAAACATCAGTTTATTACAAACACGTATTTAAACAAAACAACACAACTGAGAGTAATAAATAAGCAAGAAAGAGATAAAAGATAATGTGAATTAGCGGAAGAGTCCACGGAATTATCTATGTCGTTATACATATCATCCTTATCCAAACCATCCTCCTGAGGCAAAGGCGGACGCGCGCAAATGATGGGATTGTCTTTACACTGATGCTCTGCGATGTGGCCAATCAATTTGTGCAAGGAAAAGGACACAAAGAAAGTAGCATTAACACCGCACGTATCCCTTGTTATGTTCGTGAAGCAATCCCGGTACCAGGAAAAGAAACTGGAAAAACATTCAAGTATTAGTTCTGGTCTTATGTCTTATTCACAATAAGTGACATTTTACATATGAGGAGCAAATGTAACATCGTTTTTTATTGGCTTGATTTTATAAAATACAGCAATACGGTACTGATTGAATTGAAAGTAGGAAACAATTATAATTTTATTTCATTTCAATGTTTGTTCTCGTCATTCATTTCATTTAATAGTTTATAGAAGAATACATATATGATGAAATTATTAACAAATATTATATCTCAAATTTAATCGAGTTGTAGAAAAATGTATTCTGTAAATTATCTTAAGCGTTTCATTTTCGCTTCTTCTCTTCTTATCTAAGAAAAAATAGGGTTTTTTTTTTTGAAAAACTTCAAAAAATTAAATTATTTTTTATTCGTAATTTACAACACATTCTTGTATTTAAAGTTGTGAAAAAAGTAATTTTCAACAATATATGTATAATTATCTGTCCATTCACGTGAATGCATATATATAAATTACACATGCTAGGTTGATTTTTTTTTAAATACAGGATTATCCAAAACGAATCATCCTATTTCAAAATGCTACATTTTCATAAATAAATGACGTTATGTTAAATATACATGAATACAAAGGGAAAATTCGGAAGATTTTTTACTAGTGTTCGCGTTGGAACTTCTTTAGTTACACGTATATTACCAGCAAGATATGTTAATTCCTGCCAAACATATTATACTAAAGTGTCAGTGATAACTAATCGTACAGCAACCTAAGTCCGTTGCTGAATTTTAAATAAATATGTGTGTAATGGTGGCGTATACACTTCATCTTTTACAAACTCCCAAAGAAAGAAATTGCATGGGGACATATCAGGTAACTCAGGTGCTCAGCAGTAGAACATCAAGTCAAGTCATTATGTCTTCCGCTACCGATCCAATTACAAGGTAGCATCTAGAAAGTTTCTAAATCAGCTGTACGAAGAAGCTTCACGAAGAACAGACGCGGGCCACGTATTGTTCACATTATAATATTTTCCCAGATTCACAATGTATTCATGCATTACTTATCGTTCTGTGTCGTTCTTTTTGAACTTATGGAATTTTGAAGTCGGAGGATACATTTTTAATAACCCTGTATTTTTAAATGATTATTTTGATTCGTACGATTCAAAAGAAGTTTTACCATCATTTTCTTAAATTAAATTTTTAAAAAAAATAGTTATTAAGATAAAAAGTTGAGGATAGTTATTAATCTCGCTTACTAATTCTTGAAATTCGTATAAATATTCCTTACCAACATCTCGCATCCAATCCTTCGTGTGGATCTGTGAGTGTAGCCATGAACTCTTGTGACAGTTGAGATTCATTGTGACACGTTGCATAATGATGCCAATTATCTTCCAAACAGACGTAATTTTCCAGGTAAGCTGAAATATTTTAAAAGATAATACTGATATGACATTTTTGACAAAATGTCGTAACATTAAAAATTTTTCATACGTAAAATTAAATTTGGCGCATATAGATTGATTTTTATCGTTACTGATTTTAGAAGTCAGGACAATATACACAGTTAAATCTTAGGGGAAAGGGAAAGAAATAACATTTGCAGATTTATTAATTTCAATTGCTTACCAATGTAGAGTGTGTGATAAGCGTTTTAAAAACACCAGACGCAAATTAGAAAAACCTTATTATTTAAATTATGTAGATAATTAATTTTGTATGTACTAATTAAATTATGTATGTACTAATAATCCACCAAAATACGCAGTAGTTATTAATCTTATTAGAACAAGTAATAACTCAAACTAAATCCATGAGACCATTTCCGACTAGGCATGCGACATTGGTGTTTTATCAATCGATTTATTTTAGCCGAATTTTCTTTAACATCGATGTTTTGAGATCGGTCAATCATATACAAGGTAAGGGATTTAGTTAGATATGTTACACCAATACGAAAAGATGAACTGTTTGAGAAGCTCTAGAAGTGTTTTTTTAGACCATATAGAATTACTCAACGATTATTTGATATGACCTATGAAATAGAAATTATGGACGAAAACCGTATACAACGAAGTTTAAAGGATGTCGTTCACGCTCTTAGGTTAATACCTTATCTTGATCTAAATAACTAAATTAAGGAGATACCTAAATTTTCGAGGGAAGCTGTTACAAGGAGTCAGATCAAATAGCAGCGGGGTTTCCCTTTCTAAATGATGGAAATTTAGCGATACTCGTTTTTCGGCAATGGTACAAGAGCTAATTTTAGCTCTAGCGCCATAAACATGGATTCAATCACTATCCGCGTCCCATTAAGCTATCCACATGTTGCATTCTACTATGGTCGACAAAAGAAGTCAATCTGCGAGCTATATTAATTCTCGAGAACTTGTGCAGGGAAGCATGAAAACCGAAGCGAAGTAACACCTTCGAATATATATGTATATATATAACACATCGATCAATAACTCCCGAGTCTAACATTGAAAACAACATTTTTTTTGCAATTTTTTTTTTTATTCATCAACATAACACCTTTTGTTAATCACCTTTTAGGGTGATACAATCGTTCCAACGCTTTTCCAAATCTTTTTTTTCCCTCCTCCCCCCCATTTTTTTTTTTTCGGAAGAAATTTTTTTTGTTGCGAGTAAATAGCGATAAACAGCTTTCTGAATCAACGACTCGTTGCTGTTTTTGTTCCATCGAAAGCAATCGCGGCACCCACTTGGAAAAAACCTTTTTCACTTCACTTCAAAAACCCTTTTTCCTGGTCCGATCGACTTAAAATTTTGACACGTTTCAAGCAAAGGTTAGTACTCTAGAAAGACCTGGTTACTGGTTTACTACGAGCGCCATCTCTGGGTTAGTCTCGGGAGTTATTGATCGATGTGTTATATATATATATAGAGAGAGAGAGAGAGAGAAAGAAAGAAAGAAAGACATATATATATATATATTCAATGAGAGATACACCTCTCGCAAAGCTGTTATTTAGAGTTAGGTTTTTGTGTGAGTACACCAGTTACTATATTTCTTCAATCTTACTACTTCTATTTGTAATTGTTTAAATTAATTTAAAGTAGAATTATTCTTTTACTGTTTTTGAATTGATTTATCTTATCTGAATTAAATCTCCATTTGAGATTATTCCTGGCTTTTTATTACGCTTATGTGTCTTTTCTAAGTGACAATATAGGGAAATGGCTTAAACGGTTATAGGCAGTGATGAACTCAGTAAAGAAACAGAATGGAAACTAATTCAGAGTGTAACGACAAGGTGGAAATCCACTTTATACATGTTGGAAAGATTTCTTGAGTTAAGAGGGTTTGTGGCAGGAATTGTAAATCATAAGTTTGTCTCTGTAAATTTTTCAGTTTTCAAGTATCTCAGAGCAAAACTGACAGATGATTTTTAAAGTTTCTGAAATAGGTGTATTTATTTTTCTTTGCAGAAAATGGCTTTTGGGAAAGTCACCAATAGATGGTGCAAGGTATTTGGAGTGTTAGAAAGGTGTCAAAGCGTTTGGAGGAATTCGACAATGGTAGACTGCTTCTGCAACCTTAGCTTTGAATTTACTTCAAGATTCGTTTTCTTAAACTCAAGGATGACCCACTCACATTTTATGGTGATAATTATAATCATAAAAATTCGCAATTGCAAAATTTGCTACAAAATATTTATCAGTGATGATACGTCATCAGTCTCATCAGAAAGAGTTTTCTCCATAACTGGGAAGATAGTTCGCGAAAAAAGAAATCGATTAAAAGGAGAAAAAGTTAAACTGCTTCTCTTTCAAACTGTGGATAAAAATATAGGGACTTATAAATTTCAATTATATTAAATAATATGTAGTAGTGTGAATAACTATATTGTATTAGGTAATAATTCAAAAATCTTATCAATGTTTTCAGCAACTACAATGCAACTTTTGATTATTCTTCCTTGAAATATTGCACTGAAAAAATACTGTCAACACAGCCAAAAGCTTAAGGTAAATATTTATCATTAAAAAACGCTATTTTTCTATGGGTTTTTTCCTTTCTTTCTTTTTTTCTCTTAACGTCAATTAAAATTTACGTCAATCTAAAACATGATTAGATCGAAGGAAAGACTATTGATCTAGTACAACAAACATTTAACTTTGGATTTCAAATCATGTGAGGATTTCAATATACAAATTTATTTCTATTTTATTAGTTTCTATTATTTCGCTTGAGAAACTTTTGAAAGAATCATGTGTTGACGCAACAATTGAACTCGCACTATGTCTTCTACGAATCTTTCGATTATAATTATTTAAGGATAAACAAAAAATACCACATACATAATAATATATATATATTACTAATACTTAAAAGATTTTGCTACCGCCAATCTGTATTACCCACTGACATAAATGCTTACTGTCTTAACAAATTTACTATGAAGCATTTTGATGTTTCAGATCATAAAATGAATGGTTTCAGCATGAAAGACAATAAACACATATACTATTTTAGTAATTTTTGAGTTATTCTTGTCACTATATAAGATGAAACGACTAATACATATAAATGTAAATAATTTAAAACTATACTTCAGATGATAACAAGAATTTTTTAGTATCATACTATTCAAATAAGGTATCTACCTGATTCTGATGTAAATTTTTAAGAAGGGTTTTGAGCAGCAATTTAGTACATTTCTTCATGATTATGACTCAGCCAATCGGAAAACTATGTAACGATTCATTAAAAATTAGTAATTTAGGTAAAATTTAACGAAGATTATAAGAAAAAGCAAAACACTCTACACAAAAATCTAGTTTTCATTTATAAATTATTTATTCTGTACAATGTACGTACATCAGATTTGAGGACAATAAACTATAAAAAATATTTGTAAATACAAAAAAGTTCAGGCTCATGTACATTTTTCAATCACAATTTTACGAAATTTACAGATATCGATGACAGTATACTACCAAAAATCGAAGAGTATTCAGGATATACCTAATTGCAGAATTAATTGCTATTTTAGCACTTGGGTAAATATATATACAAAGCGTTTTACAGAAATATATTTATATGCTTTTGAGAAACAACGTTTTGCGTAATAAACTTTTGACAAAAAATAAATTCTTCAAAAAAAAGGCATTTGCCGTACTGATTTTTATTTCATTACATTGATAATTAATATAAACTATTATGCATAAAAATATTTAATATTCATATGAAATAATTGTTCCTTGATAATAGATCATCTTATAATTTTTTTTTAATCTATAGTGTTTGTGTTAAGTAAAGAAATGCGAACAGCTTACTTTCGGTAATTTTATATGACACTTTCTGACTGAAAAAGAATATATTTCAAAATATTAGCACAAATAAATTAAAACTTCTTACTTTCCCTGACAGGACTGCCTATGTTACACAGTTCACTCTGCAAATCCCTAACTCCTGTATTAAGAGCGAAAACTCCAATATCAGTGATCATTTCTTTGCATTTGTCGTCGCATTCTGGTTTCTCATGACACGTTGCAACGTAGTTATTCACACAATCGAAAGAATCGTTGATTGCTCTGCAATGGATATAAAAGATACAAGAAATAAAGTTTTAGTAGCAAGTTGTAGCATATAATTTTTTTCTTAAATAGTTTTACGATCGAAAAACATTTATTAAAACAAATAACCCTCTTCAGTAACATAATAAAGTACTAGCTTCAAAAGCAGTTTTTTGTTATTTTCTTCAATATATTTTTTAAGTTAGAAATATATTCGAAATATTTTCAAAATAATAACTTTTTTCTTTATAATGTAAAAGGTTTATTCACATATGTATGATCAATTACTATTCAGTCGGTTATTATTTTTAGCTTAATTTTCTAGATCACTATTAATCAACAGTAATAGTTTATTGATAAATATCTGTTGTATTATTTCACAAAATTTATATACGGAATAAATATCGAAGAATTGTTGACAGTTTTGACTCTAAATTGGTTTTACTAATAAATAATCAAAATATCGCATTAAATGAATTGGAGAACATAAAAAAATGATATATATTATGTTGGGCATTTAGAAATTTAATTTGACCAAAAAAAAAAAAAATAATTTTTAATAAATTGCTTCTTTGCATCATATAAAACCATTTTCTAGGAAATATTTCTACACTGATAGAGAAAATTGACACAATAAGAAGATTAAAAGAAAGTTGAAAAGAACAAAATTTTATGATAATCAAAATAGATGAATCATTTTATGACACTCGATAAAAATAATTTTAAATTTTACACTACATTTTTATTTCGTAAATATTTCAGATATTTATTTTATTCCAAAAAGTGAATAAAATGTTGTTGAGATTAGTTATATGATAATTTAAAAAATAAATAATATCTTAGACATAAGAATTTGGAACATTGGAAAGAATAAGGATACTTTCTTTATCCAAAAGGAGTGATTTATCTTAATATGCAAAGTATTTTGTTTTAAAAAACGACAAAAAATGCAAAATAATAATAATAATAATATACCAATGTGAAAATAAATGTAAAAAATAAGAAAAAGAAAAATGTGTATAGCAAAAGAATCATAAAATTTAAATACAAATAAAAATAACTTTTAATACACAAGATTTGAAAATTATACTGAGTGTTAAAATATACATGAATGAACAATAGTAGTCAAATGTCTTAAAATATATTTTTAGTAATTTATACAAAGAATAATCAGAAGTGAAAATGAACATAAGATTTATAAGAGTTATAATAATAATAGTAATAATTTGCAATGCACTTTTAGTGTTCGATATTCAGGAGACATAAACAACATCTCGGCTGCGAACTTCACATTCATATCTTCCATTCTCTACTACACGATTGTTCAGAATACTATTTCGACTTACTGCACATGACAGTCTCTATTATTTCACCAGGCTTAAATGGAGGCTGGAGCATATAGCTCGAAGCATATAACGCCTCTCCAATCTCTAATACTTCGAGTTGTGCAATCCTGTCCGATTTTGAAACATTAATGATAGCAATAAACCTAAACTATATGACAAAATACAACGAAATTTAAGTGATATTATGTATTCTGTGATAGAAAATATGTAATAGACTCATTACATTGCTTAAAAATAAACATACAAATGATCTACAAAATCAAAGTCGATTATTATTTAAATACATATCAGCATCTATAGAATTAAATTAATACATGCCTTGAGTTTAATTATACTGATGACCTTTAATGAGCATCTAGCTCCAGTCGACCAACGCCACAAAGCAAAATATCCGTAAAATGACATAAACTTTTAAAGAACATTCTCTAACTATTACAATATCAATGTTTTGACTTCAGTTTTTCTTTCAATTTCTCAAGAAATACTGTTCCATTTTTGCGATACATTTTGATGGAGTCGAGAAATAACCTCGTAGTCATTATGCTGTGAATTTTCTATTAAGGAATTCCCCATTCCTTCTATCGTAATCAAAATTGATGGTTTCGAACTTAAAGCTGCGTTTGTTTCTACTTGTCCTGCCTCATGTGTGAATATCCGATTTCATTAAAGATCTGTCGCACAGAATGAAAATGAATATTTTCATGTAAAATAAAACTGGGCCTCACTTGATAAGACGAAAATTTTAGGAGATTTCTTAGGTGTCGTTTTCATGATTTCATAAAGTGTCGGAATTTCAAGATTCCTCATCAATCGTCACGATTTCGCTCTCAAGGCGACATATTGAAAACCAACCAAACTTGTCTTTCGCTACGTAAATTTTAAATTAATATTTCCTTTTCGCATTAAGATGGTTTTGCCAAAGTTTAAATATTTTGCATAAGTAAATTTGTTTTAACAAATTCAACCAACCATTAGAAGATGTGTCTTTTCATCAGTTCTTGTTTAATTATGCTATTAATAAGATGTATAGATTATGAAATGTATGCGAAGACTGTCTATTAAATAACGAGACTGGCTCTCTGCTTCAGAAGAAGTAGGCATGCTCTAAACACCAGAGAACGAAAAAGTGAAGCCTTCTTTCAAATGCAGTGCCTCTCGTTTTGGTAAACAAATCCGTATACCCGTAGACTTCGTTCCCAGCAGAGGTTTTTTTGTTTGTTCGTTTGTATGTTTCATCAGAAAAATGATAAGTGTAGTAAGGAGCAAAGATTTGTTGTGAAATTTCACATGAAACTTGGAAAAAAGGCCACTGAAGCTATTAATTTATTGAACGAAGTGTTTGGTAATGAATGTTTATCACGTACCCGTGTTTTTCAGTGTTCAAGCGCTTTCAAGAGGGCTAAGAAGACATTGGTGAAGATTCATGCCTGGGTTGCCCTTCCAAGTCATAAACAGATAATAATATCGAAAAAAATCAGTAATCTGGTTATATCAAACCGTCAGTTGAGTAATCGTACGATTACTGAGATTGCAAGAATTGACAAAGAATCCATTCGGGAAATGTTTCCACCTAGACGGTGCACCGGTTCATTCCACATTGTTTTTCAAGAGATTTCTAGCCAAGTACAGCAGCATTCCCGAGTTAAAACAATCGTCTTATTCGCCGGATCTTGATCCATGAGCCTAATATATATTTCTTAAGGTGAAATCTGCATTAAAAAAGCAATATTTGAGTTCCTTGAAGCTGTGAAAGAGAAAACGACAAGCGTCCTGAATGCTGCCAAAATAAGACTTCCAGCACCTGTTTCGAACAATGGAGATTCGTATGGAGTGTTGCGAGAATAGAGTAAGGGTGTATAATGAAGATGTTAATCAGTAAATATGTATGACATCAAAATAAAATGTCTTACAACTTAAATCTCGTTATTTAATATTCACACCTTGTGGAAAGCTTTTGATTAAAGAAAATAACTATTCTGTATTAAAACGACAAAAAAAATAACCTTAGTAGGAACTATAATTTGAGATACAAAATAACAATGATTACGTTTACTTTTCATAAAATTATTATAATGTAATACATATTCAGTGGAATGTTCAAAATTAAACAATCATTTTTATTTTGCAATTAAGTTTAGTTCATTTGGACGTATGAAAATGTTTTCTATTCATTAAAAAAATTATAATTTGATCAGCTTGATATAGAGACAAACAAGCTACTTCATATGAAAGGAGTTCAGAGAATTACTGTAAGCTCTTCTGCACATTTAAACTTTGTTTTACTAAATAATCGAGTTAAACTAACCATTAATTGCAAATCAAGATAAAATGCATCGTTGTTTTGAAAAGAGAATGTAATATTTCCAGCAGCTTAACAGTAATGTTACAATTATTCAAAAAGTTTGCACGTTTTATTAAGATTCGAGGTCTTTTCAAGCGCCATATATATTTAGGCAGTTCAATCTTCAGTTCTAGAAAAGCCTTCGGGGGTAACAATTTTGCTATTTTGAATTTTTTCCGCATCGTTTCAGCATAATATTCAATTTCGGTTTCGAGGATCACTAAATTTTCCGCTTCATTTAAATTTGAATAATATTTCTGTTTCAATAGATCTTAAGTGTGGCGTTTTCACCAGATTAAAATCATAAAAGCAGTATTTGTGTATGTTCGAATTGCTTTAGCGAGAATGATAAAATGATAATCATTTACGTCAAAATCAGCGTAAATATGAAAATATGATGACTATTACAAATCATCTGAGCGTTCGCAACAAGAAAGGAAAATATTTTTATTTATCACTTTCCAAGAAATTTGAATATCATAAGCGCATTCAGTATTTGTTCAAAAGAAACACTTGATCATTACATATAAAATGTATATTCAGTTAGTATTGGAAATCTACCAAAGAATGTCTCAGAAAAAAAAATGAAGCTAAATTTAGAGGAAGAAAAATGGTACAAACCCTAAAATTTCGAGATATTTAGATTCAATTGGATTCTCAATTGAAAATGCAATGCAATCAACTTAAAAATATAGGCTATTAACAGAAAGAGAAAGGGAATGTTATCAAAAGGTACAAAACAAGAGGCAGAACGTAATAGGATAAAATATTTTATATCATAGTACTTTTATATTTTTAACTTAACTTTATTTTTTAAAACATCTTGCCAACATTTGATAAACAGGAAATATGTATTAATAATTTAAACTCATAACACACACACAAATACATACATATATATATATTAGTCTTAAGATTTCATTTAAATTTGCATTGATTAGAATGGTATGATAAAGATATTTACAATATAAATGGTGTATTAGAATCGTAAAATATACTTCAATGGAAATGTTTGATTAAGATTAAAAAAAAAAAAAAGACAAATGATTGATAAACTGAAAATTCAAAATAATGAACCATATAAATGCAGATATATTCAAGTAAATGTTATCAATTTTATTTAAAAAAATAATTTGAAAAATCATTTTTCTGATTTTTCTATTACTGAGAAAGTTAATTTTTTTTATCGTAAACTTCTGAACGTTATAATTATTTCTGAAAGTTATATTAATGTACCAAACCAACATAAATATAATCATGACATACATGGAATATAAACAAAACTATTATTGAAAATATGCAATATTTAAATTTTTTTGAATGGAATACATTTGTGAGAAATAAAATAAAAAAATTGTTATTCAGTAATTTAAGGGCGTGAATTGTATCATAACAGGTTATAAGTACCCATTTAAAACCGTATAATTTAATTTATAAAAACGTAAAAGGTTCAAAAAACAGAATCCATTAATCGAAATGCTTTTAAAAAAAACTTTATAAAATCTAAACCTTTCATAAAACTTCAGAAGAAAATATAATATGACAGGAAAGAAAGGCCATCTAAAACATTCAAAGGTATGAAATTTAAAATATATAAATTACAGAAACAAATTATTTAAAGAACAATAAATTTTAAACAATGATACTCACAAGCTTAGTTAAATATTTTAATACATTTAATAATAATTGAATAGTAATGATTATTAACTAAACATAACATTGGAAGAAGAGAATACATAATATTGGAGCTTTTTATTTCACAATCAGCAGGACAGAATATGAAATTTGTAATGACAAAGTGAACTAGATTTTGAAATAATGACTAATGTAACACTTCATATTCCAGAGCATGAGGAAAAATTTAAAAATTGAAATAAATTAAGACAGGCAAAATATTTACATTTAATGTTTTTGACTTTTAATGAAGTGAATTTTAAACCTTAAAAAAGTGAAGGTATTGAAAATAAAATCTCGAAGAAGAAAACAAGAAATATTTTATATAAAAGGAATAGTAAGTATTCTCTATCAACGTAAAAAATTAATTCGCAATAAGTAAAAATGATATAATGAGACTGGTTTTAATAAAATAGAAAACTGAACTCCAGTACAGTAAGCGTAATTACATATGCATCCCATTCATTCACAGAAAATCATAATACAAAACGTTTAATTTTTCTTCAGAATACTTTATCAGAAAAGCAAATCAATCCTGAATGATAACTGTATGCTCTAATTTTAAGGGATATAAGAATTTAATTCTGAAATAATTTCGAATTAATGTGCAAACTTAATATTCAAAATATTCGAGTAATGACAAAGATATTAAGATAAAGCATATTACGATTAAATAAAAATTTCCCAAAGCGATAAATGACCTTAAAAATATGACATCCTTACCTCTTTTTCTCGTGAAACGAAGCTTTATTAATTTATATTCCTTACAAATACCGCAAGCATACGTGAATATAATCTATAGTTAAATTTTTTACATATTATAAAACCTGAACATAGCTCTTATCGTGAGAGCAATACTGTTTATTGTGCTAATTTCATTACATTTTTCTGTATTTTGTAAATGTATTGCTCGTGACATTTAGGTTTTTCTAAACAGTGATCGAATATTAATGCCATTTTTCAATATGACTGATATAATAATGAGACATAATTAAGGTAAATGCGGACTTGTAGAAGTTCGATAACGTTTATTAAAATGATTTGACCTACCAACGCAATGGATTTTTTTTTCTTCGATAATCATTTCTTATTTTTATACAGATGAAAACACATTTACCCAACAGTGACATATGCCCAGATTCATGTTCATTTTCTTTTTATAAGAAAATAATATTACATTGGGAGTTTTCGTATGCCTTATCGTGCATATGTTTCTTCAAATTAATGGATTCTTAGGCTAAGTATCAGATGAAGGGAGCTTACTTATTTTAAGAGGATAGGTTCGAATTTTACGTCACCTTAAATACTTTATGGTAGTTTTGCTTACTTAAAGAAGGTTTAATTACGTTTAGATTTTATAACTGAAAAATGAAATTACAACTATTTTCATTAGACAAAGATTCACTTTGAAAAAAAACACAGAAAAATTTGAGGATTAAATATTTTTAAATTTATTAAATTTAACTACAAATGTATGCCTACGAGTATTTTTTGAATATATATATTGTATATTTTAGGTCAATGTAATCCTTACAAAACGTGGGTATTCTTAAATGCACTAAGAAGCACTTTTTCGTGTAAAATATATAATGACAATATATAAATGGGAACAATAGATGGGTTTCTCAAGTAAATTCTTGTTTCTAGCACAATTTGTGATTTTAAGCTATTCAGGATTTCATTCAGACAATATTTTTAAATTTAATGCTAGAGATTTAATGAAAAAGGTTACAAGGAATGAATGAGTTAAGAAATCAAAACAATAAAGTTTGAGATTTAAGGACCCAAACTTAAATCCACGTTCAATCATTATTCATCTCGAATACCTTAGGGAAACAAATAATAAAATTAGAGTGAAAAAAAACAATATATTTATTATTATTTTTCATTCATTTACTGTGTTTTCTGGATATTGATTGAATTTCGTCTTTTAACGAATATGTTGTTTTCTTCTGCACGAGTATTGCAAAAATGAAATATAAAATAATACCGAAAACGGTTGCAGCTATATTCATGAAAGTGGTGTCTAGGGATAGTAAGGTGGCTATGCGTTACTAGATAAGAAAACTAACAGCGCTCCTGGTGGAAAATTGTAGAGTTAGTGTTCCTATTTCGAAAACGGTATGGAAGCATAGCGAGTGATTCTTTAGTACTAACATTAGTAATGCCACGTTGAAATTTCCACAGTATTGATGGAGGGGGCGCATACACCTGCTGTTTGAGGTATCTCAACAGGAAAAAATCCATTGTAGCCAAGCAGGTAAAGTTGTAGACAACTCTTCAAAAACACCATACCCGATTATTTGCACACCGAATGTCTTTACTAGATACTGCTTCACTTGTGATGTCTTGTGTAAAGACGCTACATTCTGTTGGAACCATATATTCTGAAGTTAAATCAACGCCAGGTTTTCTACAAAATCGGGTATTATGTCCTGCAATCGTTCTAGTTCTGTGCTCCAGTTAATATGCCCTGTTAAAACTGCTTTTCCAAAACGATATCGTGCATCGGTAGAACATGTAGGACTTTCTAGAGCCCAGAATTGTCTATTCTGCCTATTGTACATTTCATTCCATGATACTTATGCCTCATCCGTCGATACAAGGGAGCTGCCAAGAATGTTGGATTTATGATGATGATGGGTATGATTCATGATAAAGTTGCACCATAGGTAATTTCTCGCGGGACTCCCCTCTAGTTATGCCAGATGAGATGTTGGCAGGTATGGATGAGCATCTAATTTGCTTAGAATTTTCCAAGCGCAATTTTTTTCAGATGTCATAGTTTTCACTTATTAACCACCCAAAGGGCTATTGTTTTCGTTGGATCACTTTCAGCGCACCAGATCACTTTTCAATTTCTTATCGTTTGCTTCAATTTTAATTACATTTGACTTAAATATAATCAATTTAATAACTTATCCTTTGCTTTAATTTTAATTACACGTGGATAATGTAATAATCAATTTAATAATTTATCGTTTTCTTTAATTTTAATATAGGAAAAGTTTACTATTGTCTATTTCTCTATATTTCATCGTTTACATTAATTCTTATATTTAATTGAGTAATTCAATAATAATTATTTTAAAAAAAGACAATCTGTTAAATCTGTTCTTTACAAAACTTTGCAAATAATTGATTTTACAATTTCTAACTTTGTTCTTCTTCTTCTTTTTCGGGTGTTAGGATATGTCACACCGTATCTTCGGTTGTCCCTGCCTTCTACATTTGCAGGATGGAGCTGTCACAGATCAACAGGTGTGACGTTTCACTCTATTTGAATTATGATCAAACGTCGCACGCCAAGCATAAATTGCGTTCAAAACACGATTTTGCACGATCTGCATATTGCCTATTCTGTTTGTGAAGACAATCAGTACGAGATGGCACTCCGCGGGTTTTGAACCCTGTCCTATTGAGGGGGAATTACACACGACATCAACATCCCGGATGTGGATGCGGTTTTCCCCGAAAGAAAAATTTTTCTCCTTTCATTCATGTTTTGATATGTCACATTTTCAGAAATTATGGACAAACACATGCGTGTTTAAAAGGAGGTGTTTTCCTATGATGTGTCCGCAATGTGTCTTTTCTCGCTAAATTGGTGATACATCTCTGCATCTTTGCGGTTCATTATCCTCCTTTCTAGTTTCCGAGAACAGAACGCTAACTCCGCAGTTTCGACCAGCTGGCAATGTATGTGGACCCATTTAGTAGCGCATAGTAATTTTACTATACTTAAACATCACTTTTTTGAATAGTCGTAGCATTTCGGAATTTAAGGGGGGGGAGGGGTAATGGACTTTAGTAGGCACCCTTTATGCATATGTACACACACACACACACATATATATATATATACAAAATTATGAATGTAATTAGACAATTCTAAATTATACAAAATTATTCAAAATTACATATAATAACACTCTAAAAGCCAATTTGAACAATTTATTAGAACGAAAAATCTACAAATACTATAGAATTATTTGAAGAAATTATTAAATTCCCAAAATAACCAAACAATTATATCATATATATGTGTGTGTGTGTGTGTTGTTACAAATATTAAAAAGTAATAAAGTTTAAAAATTTGATTAAATTATAAATTATATTTACAAGAAAGGTGGAAGATATTTCAATTAAAATCTGAAACATATCCCTAAGTATTTTGTAATCCTTGAAACCAGAAAAAAAAAATTTAAACGCATGAAAACATATCATAAGATAATCAGTGTGCTGTTTAATATACTATATTTATACAATACTTAGTTACAATATCTACAAAATAATTTTTTCTTACTTAATATTTTAAATTTATTTTTTAAAACTAATAAAATTGTTCTCACAATGAAAATTTTGATAATGAGCTTTTTTACCCTTTATTTTAGTTAGTAGGCACAAAAACTGAATAATTTAATTTCTCAACATTCAATTTTTCTTAGGATTCATAAGATCAATGAATATTTAAAAATTTTGCATTACTTTGAGTTTTTAAAAATATTTGAAGGCAGAAGTTAATTATTTGAAAATAATTATCTATACATATGCATTTTTATATGAGTTAACTATGAATTTTATTTTTCTTTAACATCTGCATTTTTTTTTGTTTAATCTCATAAGATATTATATTTCAAAAATGTAGTTTTTGCAATAAAGATAACAAAAAATTTCATATGAATATTTGAGAACACGTAAACTTCGACCAAGCAAAAATTATAAGAACCATACAATCAGATTAAGAAAACAATTGTTGTTAATAAATATTCCTTTTTTAAATAGGATTGTTATTAACAAATTTCCTCTTGTTAGAAACCTGTTAAAATTATGTATAATTCAAAAGCATAGAATTTAATAATTTTATGATTTCAAGAAAAATGTTGTGAATCAAATCACTCTTCAGATAAATTTACTTTAAGCCATTCAAAATAAAAAGTAATAAAAACCAGAAGTGTTGCTTATATGCTTAAAAATGTAAAACTCACCGGCATGTTTCATCCAATGCGAACTCATCTTCTCCGTACAGAGGAAACATCAGACCTTCATAATGGACTAGGCTACTATAGCATTGACTCACTAGAGTAGTATTGCAATCATCGCCAAATGCACAAGAGATTCCAAACACTAAGGACAAACACAAAATTTTAAAGACAGCAAACACACAACAATGAACGCGAGCGACGAGCTCGCGAGACATTTCGCTAAAGAGACGAAAACAGAATATGACGTATCGAGAATGATATCTGGAACTTGAGAAACTGGGTCGGAGAATAAGAAAGTCATGAATGGAATACAGAATGATGCGGGGTAAACGAATCCTTACGATTTGGATCGTTCATTAAAATGTTTTCGAAAGTTGCTATTCATGCTTGAGCTGAAACGCACTGATGCATCGGACAGCGATTCCTTCCGAAGTTGCGCATAATGACTCATATACTTTCGTTGTATGAAAAGCGCGAAATATGGTTTTTCTTTGTTTCCAAATGAGAGTTATTCTATTCAAATATGACAACGCCCGTAAGCCTTCTTGTGATAGGAGTGGGTGGAATTCTGCAAGCGATTCTTATGAATTGGATGCTTATTAAAAGTCTCCTATTTATCATTTCGAATAAGTATGTTCTTTTGATAACAATCGTATAAAGTTACTCAAACCTGTCCGTTTTATGACAAAGAAATATATTTAAATGACTGGGACTAGATTAAAGAAAAAAAATGCGTTAAATGTGTATAAACAGACGAAGAAATAGGAATTAAAAAAAATGCTTCTTACTTTTGATTCTCAATATCGGAATTTCAATAAACATTAGAAGTTTAATAATACAAATGCAACAACTTAAAATAATTTAATTAATAATTGTAAAACACATTCTAGAGAAAAATTTTATTACAAAATAATATATATATATATACATTTCGCTTTATTTCCTGTCATCATTTTTGTAAGTTGAATATTTCTTTACTCGTATGGATAGATACTTATAAATCCACATAACAGGTAGAGTATTCACAAATAATGAACTAATTTTTTTAAACTGGCTTAAACTTTATGATTTTTGTACATTCACGCTTTGTGCAATAATTTTACGATAGTCTGCCAATTTAAATAATTAGCATTTGTATCATATTTCACAAAAGAAATATACGAGAAATGCAAGAATAAAAATTATTTTCCATAAGCAATCATTGGTTTTAGTTTCACCTCTATTACATCAATAAACTTTCAAGATCGATAAGTGTTTTCTAGAAGCTCTTAGACCTCTATTTTTATTCTAATTTCGAATGATATGTGTTAAGATTCAATAAAATTATCTTTTTTCTTGAACAGCGTAATAAGTTTCAGAAACAGGAATTTGTAGCACAAAACCCCATCCGGATTATGAATATGATACCATATTAATAAGCCAGTCTTATGTTTTTACGAACTAACATAAGGAAATCAACAGATTTTGAATTTGGTATACATTATGTTCGTTGTTTCAAATGATTATTTATTATGATGTCAATACTCAATAGCCATGATACGTCTTATTTCCCAAAATTCGAGATTTTTTTCCCCCTAATTACTGAATTCCTCAGGGATGCAAAATTTTCTAATTATAATGTATATATATATATATATATATATATATATATATATATATATATATATAAATATGAAACCATTGACAGAATTTAAAATGTTATATTGGTGTTTTATCGTTATGTTTATCTTTTGTTTGTCTCAATTTCTCGTTTGTATACATTTTTACTGATTTTATTTTACATGACAACATTACAAGTAATTTACATGACTTACATTACAATTTATAGGTATATTAGCAATTTGCTAAACTTTTAAAAAGTTTCATAATATTTTATTTTTGTATTCATAAATGTGAAATTACGCATACAAAAATAAAATAAAAATGTTTCTTTTTCTTATTAGTTTTAATTCCCTACTCTAAACTTTTTTAAAAAAATTATTTTGCTTTGTAATTATTAATTACATGAACTCTTCTGTTTTATTATTTTTTTCTTTATTAATATTAATTAATTCATATTTGAACGATTTATCTCCTTTTAATTGATTTTTTTGTTTTCTTTATATACATATATATATATATATATATATAAAAGTGTGTGTATGTATGTACATATATATATATATATATATATATATATATATATAA